>PNEQ01009649.1:0-13585 GCA_003012365.1 Medauroidea extradentata
ACAGGTGAAGAAGAGGTGTGCGACGGGAGTCGAACCGAAGACTTCAAGAGTGAAGACAGTGGTGCACTCTGGGTGATGCACTGTACATGGTGAGCCATCCTCCCTTAGGACTGTTAAGGTTGTACATTGTCATTGGAGTAACTGTTGATTGGATATATGACAGGATTTTGTGATTTGTAGTGTTTAATTAATTAATGGTAAATATTCTTGTGCTTCAATTTTCTAAGTTAATTAACGTTCTGTGGAACAGTACTAATTGTGTGCGTAATTAATTGTGTTGTGAGAGTTATATTTGATTACTGTTTTGTGTATTTCATAGCTTTGTGAGCTATTAAATCCAGTACTTGATTTAACTCTTTTATTTATAATTATAAGACCTCTATCCCAAAAGAACTCATGGTAATTGCCTACATTGAAAAGTTTTGTATCCCCAAACTTGTAACATTATAAATGGGAGAACATTATAAGAGGGTAATATCCTATTATAAAGCAGTTTTAAGGACCAAATGAAGGTATCATTATAGCCAGGAAAACATTATAAATGGGAACACTATAACAGGGTTCTACTGTAATACGTATTACCCAGAGCTCTATAATAACCTGGGGCCGCAGTGGCTAAATTGTCACCCCATTTGCCTCCCACCAAGGCGATCCATAAACCTCTGCACATAAGTAACTCAAAGTGTTCGTTTCCTGGTTTTACGTGATTTTCTCATTTATTTTTGTTTGAAATTCGTACTGATAAAATAAATATTACACCTTTTAATACAGCAACATTTATACTGAATTCCTTTAATTTTTTGATACAGTACAGTATGTGGATTGTTACAGAATGCATTTTTTAATTTGGAACAGTATGTGGAGAGAAGGAAGAACACCGTTAAAAAAACCCTGTTATGGATTATAGAAACTTTTTCGTCATTGTTGCCAACTGTACGGTCCTGACCGTAGATGTACGGCAATTTCACTGTGTGTACGGACGTACGGTCCAGCCCTTGGATTATACGCTATTTGTACGGTCCTAGCACATTCTACGAAAACACGTTAAAAATGTTTTCACCCGATTAAAAATTTGACACAATTGTTTCAACTAAATCACTTTTTAAATCTAACGCACTACACTTTAAAATGTATAATACTAGTTCTTTTATTTCCGAACTTAATTCGATTAAAAAAACATCACCGCAAAAAATTAAAGGCGTTTGTGTAGCAAGCCAGAGAGCAATTTATTTCTTCCTCTTTAAAAAAAATATGACTTTCTTGTATCGACATTCGAAAGATTACACACACTGCAAAACAATTTTCTCGATTTGTATAGTCAACATCTCAAATCACTTAAAAAAACAATCAACATTTAGCTATTACAGTTACATGCAGTAGCGGCCGGTGAAGTCAGTTAATGGATGTTCACACATTGTTTCGAAGCAGTACACGTCACAGCCGAAAATCACACAGAATAAGACGTACGTTACTACAGAACCCGCCAAAATTTGCGCAATTCTTTCGTAATTTCACACATAATGGATAAATTTCGCAATTTCATACAGAAGTGGTAAATTTCGCAAAAATTTCGTACGTTGCGAAAACCAGGTGCCTCTAATTACAGTGATACAGAAGAATCTCGATTTAACGAAATGCCACGGGAGCTGAAAATGTTTACTCTAAATCACTGTTTCGTTAAATTGGACTTCATTTTTTTTTTTCACCCCCTTCTTCTCCATCCTTCCCAAAAAAAAAGTTAAATCCTCGGGCATGTTTCGACGGAATTTAAGGTAATTATAAAAAAGTCTGTTAGCTCAAAACAATAACGAAACACATTTGCCGTCAACAGGTAAGCCACAGCCATGAAAGAAAAAAAAATCTGCGAAAAAAAAATTCAAAAAACTTCCAGTGGAACATTCGGCCAACGTGTGCATGGTGAGTTAGGCCGCCCTGAGTGCCTTCAACACGTGAGAAGTGATGACTAAAACTTCTAGCGTGAATCTTTCTGGCTCTCTCCCGCCTGCTCCACCAACAAAATTCAAGAAATTCCCATGAAAAATGTTTAAAAAAATTGCATTGAAAACTGAATTAAAACTTTGCGAGACAAATGTAAAATACTGTAATAATTAAATACGTGCAGCTGCCATTGTAGCTTGTAGGCAATATCGCTTATGTACTCTGTGATCTGCTTGTTAAAACTGCTTTGCACTAGAGCGATTTTTAAAGAATCGGAGAAACCAGTGGAACACAGTTAATACAAACCCTGTTAATACAAAGTTCTTGTTAATACAAAGTGTTATTCTTTCCCCTTAGAATGAGATGAGAAATTGAATACTGAATTACCTTTGATGCTCCATAAAAATTTCCTTTACTCATAAAACAATGTAAAATCGAGTTTACTTGTTAAAGGCAACCATTGGGGTGGTAATAATGTTTGTATTATGGGTATAAACAGCCTGAAAAAACGTTCACGGAATTTCTTGTATTTTTGTGAACACCTGTTAATACAAACCTCATTATTACAAACTGCACAATTTTCAGTCCCCTCAGGTTTGTATTAAAGAGGTTTGACTGTATTTAAGTTTGTGGTACTAAATTCGTTGTAAAAAGTCTGTATATAGTAAACAATAGAGTTACGTATTTTTTATAAATTCACTGGTTTTATCACGGGACGCGACAGAAAACAATTACACTGGACAACACCGCATTCTATTGATAATTGAATTACTGTAATCACTAGAGCATGCTGCACTACAGCGCATTCTAATGGAGATGCAAAGCACTATCTGTAAATTAGTTCCTGCGCTGTCCACCGCCGCACTGTGGAGACTGGGTACCTAGACACTCGTTCACTCACCAGCCGCTAGATGAGGATCTAGGCGCACACTTGCCTTGTTATGCAACAGAGCGTCGCTCGTTCGGCCGCACCCGCGGCCAAGGTTTTCAACAAATTTTAACTATTTTCTTCTATTAATTGTTTAGTTCACACAGCCAACTTTCTTGTACACTCAGGTGTACACCAATAAAATTTTGGATACATATTTTAAGGGTGCATTTTGAGTATTGGAGGTAATAAGTGCAATACTTATTGTACCTGCACCTAAAATAAGCTTTAAAATGTAATAATGGAATTATTGTCTCTAGTTAATTATATCCAGATGTAAAGTGACATGACGCACAATCAGAAAATATTCCCTTAATAGCATCTTTTGTTCAGCTAAGACACTATTTATTTGAAAATGCTTTGTATTTGTAAGCTATTTTGCTCACAAACATTCGCGTGTGCATAAAAAAGGTTTGTTTAAATTTGAATAGTACAAGAAATATTGTGAAATATTGAACCGTCCCTATCCCACACTAGCTAGTATACAAGTCCTTGCATGCTAGTCACTAGTATGCTCGGTGGCCGTTCACACGATACAAGTTTGCTAAAAGTCGAGGTGAACAAGAAAGTGTTCACCTTCTTGTACAAGAAAGATGCCCGTGTGTACTGGGCTTTATACTGTTGGGACGCAATAACGATTTGAATTTGGCGCCAACCGATCTGTGCTCAAAAAAAAAATTGTCTCTGTTCAACATGGCGGCCAACAACAGGTTCGCTAGCTAGTCGGTAACGAGCTGCATACGTTTCATCGACAAAACACATTACATAAATTTTAAAAATTCTAATACTGTATCTACATTTTTTTCCTCCCCAAAAATAAATTATATCTGTCTTACAGTTTGTAAAATTATTTTCAGAGGAATGAGCTGACATCAATAGACGACGAAATGAGGCGGAGCTTCAGTCTGGTGTGGGATATAATTCCTACCTCCATGGATACAGTAACCGAGCATAACCTTCATACAGCTGTTTGTTTTCATAAGTCCGTGATGAGATGATGTAAAGAAAATTGATTATTTGTTTGAAATTTGTCGCTTTTTCAGGTACACGTTGAACTTATGCACATGTGTATCTTAACCATGAAATGAAACTATATATTAATTTTTACACTCACGTGCAAGTCTATGAGTGCACAATATTTTTTATTTCTGATATAACCAACCAACAAATCAGCATGTTTGTAAACAAGCTTTGTTTCCCACAGTACGCTCCCCTTGCGGTGTGGCGTCAGAGGGCGTGTACTTCAAGTCGTCCATTTGAGCAATAAACATAAAAGAAAAAACTACTCCTACAAAAATTGGTAAAAAAATTTACACAGGTAAATCAAAGTATGAACCACTTTTATAAAAGTCAAGAAAGTTTAATCAGTCACCCTATAAAACCTACAAACAGACTTTCAAAAAACATGGAACAGTGTATGTATAAAAATTTATCAAAATTTTCCAAAACATTTCAAAATACAATACTGTATTCAATAACTAAATAAATTTATTTTTTAGCACACAGAAATAAAAATGACATCATAATTTACTAAACAAAAAATGTTTCAAATAATGTCCATACTCTACACATTTGTATCTTTGATACAAGTCAAAATTTAAATTATGGTTAGAGTTGCAAAGCAAAGTGTTTTAAAAAACTATGATTCAGAGTTTATAATGCATTCACAATCAACTTAAAATGAAACTAGTACAGTACTACTGTGTTTACTTAAACATGTTAGATCTAAAGCCATGCCAATTTTGACAGGGGATTCAGCTGTTCTATATGAACACTATAAAATTAAAATTAACAGCCCCCAAAAACTAATGAAAATGCAATACTGATTTTGGTCCTACAAAATAAACCAGACCATTAAACAAAAAATATTACAACTTGCTTTGTACAAGTTATCCATGATTTATGGCCACCAGAGAATGGTTTAATGTAGGCCTAAGATTTACTTGAATCATGATTAATTTCTCAGTACAGTATTTTCACAACCTTAGACAATTCACACGAAACATAACAATTATCTAAAATGCAACCACTTGTACTAGCTGTAGTACAATAACAAAACTGGTTTACACAATTCAATCTTACATCCACAAGCAACACAGTCAAATAATGTAGTATTACTGTACAGTAAATAAGAACAAGACTTCAAAAGCTCCTTTGAATGTAAAAAGGAGGTAAGTAACATATACACATCTCATAACTAAAATTCAGTATAAAATACCTTCTGAGACTGAGTCAGAAAAAAAAAGGTAATGATTGTCCAACACAAAAAATGTATTTTGAACACATGATGGTGTTTAGTCTATGGTTACACAAAAAATAAAACACCACTAATGAACTAGCTGCCAATTATCCACATCATGTTGATGCCAGATGGTCCCAAATTGACTCTTCCCAGCATGCCATGCTCCCTAGTGCTGACCAAGTGAAGGAAGAGGAGAATGGTGTGCAGAAAATTATTGTGTCCCTGTAAAAAAATCAACATCAATCACACAACATAAAAACTGTTGGAAATAGCCAACTTTAATGATCTGCATTTGCAAATCTGCCTCAAAGTCTGAATTTCAGTCACTCGCACTCATAAAATTCGTTGTAAGTCACTACATTACTACAGCGCAGTCACATACAGCACTTTAAAATTTACAGTGAAAACTCTTCAACACAAAGGGAGGTTTATAAAACATTACTAAAACTCTAATTACAGTATTTACTTGCATATAGATTGCGGCAATTTTACTTAATTTGATGGAGAAAAAATGAGGTGCAACCTGCTATAAGTGAAGAAAAATTTTTTAAGAAATTTTTTTTTTTTTTGCAAAATTGCTAGAAAATGCTAAACTACCGGTAAGGAAGTTGATATTGTGGTGGCACTGCTCCCCTTCACACACATACTGCAGTTCGTTGCACCCACGCCGACCACATGCTCCCACAAACGCACCCTCGGTAATTCGCCTGTAGAATTATATTAGATTTAACATGCCCTCGGCTAGCTGTAGTTTCAGTGGTAGAGTCACAAGTTCTTACCTCAGTGTCGTGGATACGAGAAGAGAAGAGCGAAAACCAATATTTACCTCGTTAGGAGTACACAGAGATCGTTATTACCAATAAATGATAAAAGTACCATTCGGCTGCACGATGTTTATTGTATTCACAGATTCAATCTCAACAACACCATTACAGATCCCTGTACAACACACGCAGTGGGCTCTCACCTCAAGCCTACATCTAATTTATACTGCAAAACGAAAAGCTAAATTCGGAACAATATTATTATTTGCGCAGCCCGATGGCTCATGTTACCAGAAAACAGAATGCTATAGCCCCAATGTTAAAGGATCTCCATGGCACGTGCGCCCACGGGAGCTCTCCCTGGACGCGTCCGATCACTTCGACATCCAGATAGCTAAGAAAGAAAACATCCGGGATGCTGGACTCCCAGCATCCTCCTCACTTCTCTCCGTAAGTGCCCAGAGATGGCGCACCACAGCACGATCTCCATAGGTTAGCTCTCTACCTACCGAGAGCATTCCTAAACTCATTGAAATGATTGTTCCATCTGAGAAAACACATTATCCCAGTCTCTACTGACACAACTCCGTCGCGCTCGGCGATCCTTGAGACTGTACATATCTCTGGGCAACTAACAAGAAGGAAAAGTTACAAGATGGCTTCCCCCTTCAATGAAAACAATAACAAATGATTCCACATACACGATTACACTTTCCTTAGCCTGTCACACATAACACTCAAATTGTTAACAGAAAATGCTCGTATTTATGGTTCAGCCCACCGCTCGTAAATTAATAGGTTTTACACATAAGTTATTGTGGAAATTACGTCTCGTTTAACTGAAAGTGTTCTGCTGTACGCCTGCCTTGGTGTTAAGTCCCGGCTCTGCAACTTAGGTACTACTCACATGTCTTTTCTTAATTCTAACACTCGGTGATCTCGACGCACTACACTCAGCAAGCCAGGTTTCCCAAGCACCGGGTGACATCTAACCTACATCCTTCCATTATAGCTAGTGCTCCATGAAGCATCTCGGGATCCCATTAGACCAATGCCAACGCCGAAAACTACGTACAAACGTATTTCAAAGTTACGGAAGTTAAGATTATGGTTACGTTCGTTTATGCCAACACGAAGCTACAATTCCGCACAACAAACAAATTTGGAAAAATTAAATAGGGTGTGTACGCCAAGTACCTTACAATATAAGTGTATATACTATAGGCAAATTTATTTACAATGTACACAGTTAATTAACCAAGCGAATTTTCATAACAAAAAATCAAACACACAAAAAAAATTCAAGGCAACATTGCACAAAATCAATCAAAAATACATCATTATTTACAGGATTATCACAGTATCGGTCAAAATAATACAGTCAGAACACTCACCAAGTGTTTACCTACTCGTTATCTAAGTCAGACTCGGACGCACTAGACTCGGCTGGGTCGTCAACGTCGTCGTCGGAGTCGCCGTCTTGTTCCCAGATCGCATCGTCTTCAGTACCGTCTATCGCGCAGGAGATTCCAGTTTTCTTGAAAACTCCTCCCAGTTATATCGGGCGTGATGAGAGCCCAACTCCTCTTGATCCATTCACACACCATGAGCAACGATGATCTTTTCAGTTTCCCGCCTTTCGTCAACTCTTGAGTTCCGCTTGCCATCCACTCCCCGTACAGGCAACGGAGATGCCCCTTGAAAGGCTTGTTCACCAAGATTTCAAGTGGTTGTAGCATCGCCGTCAGGCCACCCGGGATAACTACAATGTCTGGCCTTGACTCTTGCAGTTTTGCCTTAAAGCCCTCAACCAAATGTGCGCGGAAGCTATCCCAAACCAACAAGGCCTTTTGTTTTAGAAGACCCCCTGGCCGCCGCTCCCAAACCGTTTTAACCCGATCCTTTACAAGCTCAGCATCCAACCATCCCTTCTCCTGAGCACGGACATGAATGCCCGGAGGAAACTTCTCTCCCTTAGGCAGAGTCTTCTGCTTAAAAATTACATAAGGCGGCAACTTTCGCCAGTCGGCCGTCACCCCAACATTACTGTACAACGCACTCTTTCGTTTCCAGAAGTGCGAATAATCACACTTAACTGCCCCCTCTCGTTGACTGCTGTGTTCTGTGGCATATCGAAATAAACTGGCATTTGATCTGCATTTGCAATCTGCAATAGGTTGCAGTCATTTGTTCGCCGCATCCGCAGAACGAAGTTGTGGAACTCTGACACTGTTTTCAAAGTCCTTCGGCAATTTTTGGCAGAGGGATGTTCTCCATCGAAGAGAAAAATTCTCACGTCGCATAAATCTAGTTGCCCAACCACGACTGGCTTTGAAATTACAGTGTGGTATGCCCCGTGCACGTGCTATCTCTCTCCCCTTGCACATTATCATTTCTAACGAAACGCTGCGGGCATTATTCCGCAATTCACGGTTGTACTGAGTCACTTTCGTATCAACTTCAGGAAACTTGCCACGTTTCGGTCCTCTAAATGCACGCCTCGTAGAAGTATTTTTTAAGTCGTCTTTTTGTTTCCTCCAGCCACGAATAAGTTTCTCACTTATGGAAAATGCCCGTTCGGCAGCCAGATTCCCATTATCTTCTGCAAAGACTACCACTCGCAACTTGAACGTGGCCGAATACGAATTACGCTTTCCCATCATGCAAATCACTTTAAAAATGTATTACTCTGCTATCACTCTACTACCTTAGCACAACTGAAAGAGATAAAATAATGGCGTCACAGCATCTTCAGCACGCTCGAATTCCTTCCTCCCATGCGGCCTATCAGGACATGCCATTCAAGGTCGGACCAATGATAAGCGCCTTTATGGTGAAACCTGGATCGCACGCCACATGAAAGCAGGCTGTTCCATTTTGTTTACTGCTGTTCTATTTATTGTACCAGTTACCGCATTGCTGCACGGTGCGCCAGGGGTCATTCGCGTCATTAAATTAAGGTGTTACTTATACGGGAGCGATCAAATACCAAATTCAAGACCTCAAAATATGGGTGCGACCAATATGCGATGGCGACCTGTATACGAGTAAATACGGTATGTATTTTACAATTTCAAACATTCTTAACACCTCAATGACACCTTTTTACAAATGCACTTGTTATAATTCGTTGTTTTAATGTACAAAGAAAATTTATACCAAGCAATAATTTTATACTAAATTTCTACTCACATTTAATAGGGAAATAAAATCTCCTAGTATTAATGAGGTTTGTATACTGTATTAAGGAGTATGAAAAGATAAGATATTGAACGAATTACTGGAAGACTCAATCATCAATAAAATCTTGACTACCCATCATAATTTAGTAGGACATAGAATGTAGTATTCTTTGTTTTTAAGTAAAAAATTAAAAATTGTGTTTATAAAAATTAATGTTTGAAACCACAAAATTTATGAAAATGGGAAACATTTAGTTTTGTTATCATCAATGCGGTAATATCCAGAGCTCTATGATAGCAAAATTTCAAAAATACTCATGTTTTGAGACGAAAATAATTTTAACATCCGTAAACCTCTGCACAAAAGGTACGCAGATAGTAAAATTATTTTCAAATTGAAATGAAGAGTATTTTTAAAATCCTGTTATTATAAGAGAGATGTGTGCGATAGATTTATGGTCAGCACGTAACATCGAGGTCTCTAGAGCTGGTGAGGTGTGACATGATGAGAGTATGGAGCAGCGGCGCTGGAATGAAAGGGAGGGGGAAACAGAAGATCCCAAGAAAACCCGCCGATCAGCAGCATCGTACGGCACGATTCGCACATGCGAAAATCCGGAGACTGACTCCACCGGGAATCAAACCCGGATCTCCTTAGTGGGAGGTAAATGTGTGACAATTTGGCCGATGTGGCCCCCATGTTATTATAGAATTCTGGGTAGTACTTACTATACTGTAATGATAATAATTATAATTAAACCAAAATTTTTCTTTTTTTTAATATAATTAGTGGTTTCAAGCCTTTAATTTTTCTAAAAACAGTTTTTAATTTTACTAGAAAACAAATAATACTAGTACTGATTAGTGTGGTATACACAGACATCTTAAAATATTAAATGAAGTGTCCTGACAAACACAAACACACACTCATTCACTCACTCATCAACACAGTCCAAACCGCTGGACCTAGAACCATGAAATTTTGAGGGAAGCTTGCCCTTGCCCCGCAGGCACAAACTAAGAATGGACTTTTCGAAATTCGATAATGAAGAGGTGAAGAGGGGTGAAATGTGTTTTCAAAGATTCCCTGATATGACATTAACCGGCAATGCTGTCATAATTTTTTTAACTTCAAAATATTGCCCAAACAAATGCATATTTGCGAATTTTTCCTTTTTGCAAAACTCGAAAATTAAAGGGGTGAAAAGCTATAAAATGTGTTTCTCATTAATCCGTGATTTCTTCTAAACCATTTCAGATACTGAGGTGATTTTTTCTTAAAAATGATGCTTAATTATCCAAAAAGTACTTTTAGAATTTTTCCAAATTCGTCCTTGAAAGCTCTTAAAAAATAAAACGTTTTTAGTTAATCCCACTTATCTTTCAAACCAGTGGAAATATTGAAATGGTTTTTACTTTAAAATAAATCTTACGTAAATATCAAGAAAGTGATTTCAGTATTTTTCTAAATAGGTCATTGAAAGCTGTTAAAAAAAATACCTAAAATGTGTTTTCAAATAATCATCTGTACCGCTTATACTCGAGATATCGAGATGATTTTTTGATAAGAATGAAGCTTATGTAAATACTGTATCTACAAATCTAATTCAGGATTTTATGAAATTCGAAAATTAAGGATGTGTAAAGCAGTAAAATGTCACAGTCTCCCGAAAATAGATAATGATCATGGAGAAATAATTCAACAGTTGTTTCTTTTTGCCAACCTACTCATAAATAAAACCTCTTTGGACTGTAGCCTTTAAGCATTCACTCAGGTATTGTATAAAGTTTGTGGTGTGAGAGGGGTGGAGTTACGGGTTCATATCCCGTGCAAGACTTTGCGATGGGAATTACTATGACATTATACGAGCGAGCATCTTGTGCGCACTCTTTACACTGAGCTAAGACAATTTATAGTTCACTGTTATTGAATATACTAGCTGTTAAACACCTTCATCACATACTGTATTATATCCAGAGTTACTGTTTACATTAAATAATTTAACGTGGGCAAAGCCGCAGCCGGGCAGCTATTTTAAAGAGTAATAAAGATGAATTAAAAATAAAGATGTTTGCAATTAAAGTACGCTCAGCGAAGAGGACTGGATAAAGTTGTTTCTATTTGTTGTTTTTAAGATATACAGAGAATTTATACTAAAACAACTACTCAGCAAAAATATCCCATCAATTATGATGAGTATGTACATAGTTCAGACTATCACCTATTGAGTGTGCCTTTCCATGCCTCTTAAGGACGTTTATATGCATTGTACAGATGAGATTTGATTTCAAGTACTTTAATAACTTTTCATGACTGACATATACCTCACAATACTGCATGCAAACTATGTAACCGGAAAATTCTGACACATAATAAAAGAAAATTGTGTGGCAAATACTACCTAAAAACTTTGTACTATATGTTTATACTTTAAAATCCTCTTTCAGAAGTTTCCCATTTAAAAAGTTTCCTGATTAATACATAGGTTTAATTCTGTACCTTGTCTACAAGCACATGTATAATTTAACAATTTAAGCCGACGTCCTGATTAGTAGGCATTATTCCTTTCTGTCCCAATACAAATGTGGTAACAGGATTTTACTGTCCTTGTCTCAATCCAAACAGCATCACATATCATCTTGAAGTTTATAGCAAAACCCTGTTAATAATAAGTTTCTGAAGGGACTGAAAAATTTAAACTTCTCAGCTGGGAAAATTTCTTAAAAGGGTCAAATTAGCTACTATTGTATACATAGACATTGTAAAAATTATTCAAACTTATTGAGGGGGAAAACTTCTTAAGCGGGAACTTCTTAAGAGGGCTTCACTGTACTGTGATCAAGCATGTGTTGTGGTTATTTCATGGATGTCACCTAAAATATTATTTACATCAAGAATTACACATAATGGTGTGTCCGTACTAATCAAACCAAACTGGTATTTTGCAAAGCAAAGCACAAAAGTCTAATCTAGTAAGTAGTTACTAGCTGCCCTTTCCTAAGAACACTATCCTTAGGACTTGCTTGCATGCCAACTCCAACCCTTCACCATTTTCTCAGTCATTCAAGACATCTCAATGCAGAGCTGATGTGCAAATTTATGGGAAAGTCTCCGAAAAATAGGAGAGAATTTTAAGCTATAAACCTGCAAGTCCGTCCACACCTATTTTCGTGGAAAATTTTTTTAAGTTTCCACTGGATTTTTATAGTTTCTTTAAAAAAATACTTTCACAATTTTTGGGCAGAGTCCACGGACTTACACCATAAAATTGGTACATTTTAAGTACTGTACGTTCAGGATTTAAATTAATAAAATCAAGACTACATATTGTGAAGTACCTGGCCTTTTTGGTGCCCTAGATATTTTTTATTTTCCTCTTATGCATTTATTTTAAATTCTGTATATGTAACTCAATTTTTTTTTGCTCACATTTTGTTCTGTGCTTAACATGTGTATTTAAACAGCACCTTGATAGCTGCCTGCAGCTTTATTTTCCTTTATTGTCAGTTCTGTAACCAAATATTGTATTTTGATAGTGATCTATACTGTGACGCGGCTGTGTCTGCTGTTGTGGCATCGCCGTTCGGGAGTTTGAGGTTATGTTACGTGAAGTGCGCCAGATAGCTCAGTTTGATTAGAATTCATACACCATCAGTCAGGTTTTAACTTCAAGTGAGAGACTCAAGATTCGTCAGTAGTTATATTTATTTTCACAGATGAACTACATTTCATAACATGCGGTACCGTTCAGTATTGCACTTTGCATTTAAATTCAATTAGCCTTTCGAGTGACTCAAAGCTACCATGATTTTGCTGTCTGACTTGTTATACGAGTTAAGTTCTGCCAGTTGCTAAAAAAAAAAAACTGACGAAAAGAAAAAAATATATATATCACCAACAAACTTATAGGACCTGTTTCACTGTTGGTACACCCGCAACCCCCCTCACCCCACTAATGCCTGTGATATACAAAAAATAAAAATTAGGAAATCATTATCTATGTCCCTTCTAGTCACGCCAACGGACTCGAGGATTTCTCCCCCATCTGTCCCACACACGTCCTTCCTCTCACGCCATCCCTGCACGACCGTTAAATCATGGACGGTCATGGTAGCTAAGGTATCCCTCGGCGGGGTGATACAACAGACTCCAATTCTCCCAAAAACAGTAAAATGACCCTTAAACATATAAAAAAAGGATTCCAAAATCTTAATTTATAGTTTTTACATTGAAATAAAATTATTTATCCACACAAATATAATAATTGGGGACAAAAGGTGCGCAACAGTGGAACTACTTTCGCGGCGCAATATCCTAAGCAACCCCCTGTCATGGCTGACCTACGTGCGTCAATAACCTACGTCATGGAGAGAATTCCATGAAGCAAGCGATCAACCACAACGTCGGCGCCAGAAATCCTACAGCCTGGAGAAGCTTGCAACACCTGAAGTTACTCATTTCACCAGGGAAAATTTAATAATATGCTAAAACTGCTAAACTCAAAAATTAGTCAAAATACAAGAAAAAGTT
>PNEQ01009650.1:0-13586 GCA_003012365.1 Medauroidea extradentata
TCTCTCGTATCCAGGTTTACGAAAAGTCACTTCTTTGCCCGGGTAGAGTAAAATTTTAACTCGTTACGTTTACAAACTGATACGTCCAAGGGACGAATGTTTGGTTTAATAGGTGAATCTAGCTATTTGCTCGCATTTATTTACCACAAACTAACTAATTTGCTACGATATAGCAAATTTTGGTGACTAACTATCTCCATCAGATTAGTTTTTGTAAAAAAATTATGTTGTATATAAATTATACCTTTACCGCACACAGACATTATAAAATAACGACTTCTTTCACTTATTCTATCCTTTAAATAAAAATATAATTAAAAAAAAACTTTACTAGCAATTTTTTACCAGGTATATTACAAGGAAGGAAAATTATTTTTTAATATAAACATGTGTAATAATTGTTTATACACAAAAATACAATCGCGATGTTTTGTTCTATAGTTATATAATGCTTGTCGTAGATTGTTATTATTAGTTTCGTTTGAAATACGGGACCATAACGCTTGAATCAACAACTGCAGACGACTTTACGGACCTATTTGGGGATTTAGTGTGCTACTCTACCTCAGTAAATTTCAACGCTAAATCCCCAAATTTTTAGGTCCTAAAATTGGTCACGTGGTCGATTTAGGTACCTAAATGGCAGTCTTCTAGCGGATTCGAACACGGCTTACATTCGCCAGTCTCTGCTCAACTCCACGATGCGCGCTTCGCTGGCATTCCCGCAGCTGGGTGTGATAGTGAGCGATCCAATTTTGGCCGTACACTCCTGAATTTCAGTGTGCGTTTGGTCGGCATTAACTCGCAGTTGTTTCACGTATCGCGACAACTCCATGTGGCTGTTCTCTACCACAAACAGACGGCTTCCCAGCTTACTTACTTCCACGCTCGTGGTGCCGGCATGTGTTTGTATGCTATCGGCTTGACCTCAATATCCTGCAGTTTCGTGCATATCTCGGTAATACGCGACGACATAGCATCACGTTCCGCCCTAATATCTGCTAGATCATTCGTGAGCGTGCTGGTCTGTTGTTCTAGTATAACCACGTTGTTGTGCAACTGCCCTACATCCGACTGAAAGTGGGTCAAGCGCGCGTCGATATCATTTAGCTTGCCATTCAATCCAGCGGTGATTTCAGTCCTAACTGCCGCTATTTGACAGGTCAGGTCTGCTTTCAGTTCGTCCATCCGACTATCCACTCTGGAAATCTAAGCAGATTGATTAGCTAAATCGGCTTTTAATCCGGACATTTGTGTAGAAATTTGATGAGTCATTTCCATGGCAAATTTAGCAAGTATGCTCTGAAGATCAGACGAACTCAAGTACTGCTGTGGAGGTGTGGTAGCATTTGCATGATCATCTGATGCTCTAATTGCTAAGCACAAGATCGTGCCATTTTTATATGTGTTTGGTGAAGGCTCGTCCGCGTCTAAGTTCCGCGCAGCTAGTGGTAATGGAGCTGTGTCTACGGCGCATGTCGTGCTGTCACCGGCAGCCATGTTGCATTCTTGCGCAAGGTCGCGTCTCGTGCCCCACCAGAGCTAAGTTCACAGTCTGATTCGCTTTCCTCGGAACTCGAGTGGGTTTTAATTAATTTAGCCGGCATTTCTGACGTGTTCAGGGCACCTACTGCCTCGTCACAGTCCTCAGGCTCCGTTCCCCTCGGGTAGTATTTCCTATTACTACTTGAATCTATTTTTGCCTAAACACCTACTCGTAAGCGAGACGAGGGAAGAAAAAAAAATTTAGACACAGAACCCTGTTCCTGTTCGATGGCCCCACAGTAACGGTCGCCAGTTTCTCTATACTGTAATGATGATGTGAAGGTAAATGTATGAGGTTGTGTAATGTGTACTAGAGATGATAGTGTGGATCGCTGGTAAGTAGAAACTAACTCAGATGCGTGTGACACAACAAACCTTACGTGGACGTTAGCCACGTGACACATACACATATAGCACTTGCAAATAAAATTTAAAAAATTACCAGAAGACTTTTGAGACTGCCAAATCACTACACAAATAACACTCATTAAAAACTATTGGAAATATGATAATCCTGATTTATTTAAGGTGAATTTGAATGAAAAGAAAATAGGCGCTATCTCAATACAGGCTGCTATGGTATTTAGTATGAAACATTACTCTCTCCACACATATCACTGACGTACTCTATAAACTTCCAAAAAAAATCAAACGTCACATACATCTGGAGTTATAAAATAAAGTCAGTAGGCTCGGAATTCAGCTCAAAAACTAATGAGTTTGCTCGGCTAGTTAATCCAGTGGTAGGCATGAGATATTACACAAAGGACCACTGGATAGGCTACAGGATGACGTATCAAAATTAAATTCAGTCTCGCAATTTGTTGGTAGAAGTTCCAAACAGTTTAGATAAAATTTAGACACTTCCGGAAACAAATTTGGTCAAAATAAGTGGCGTGGAACAAAAATAGTTCAAACAGTCCCGAAGGCTTAAAACTTTTATAAGTTTTACCCATTTTCAGTTCAACAAAAATTGAGCCACAGAACAGGGATAAAAAAAATAGAGTTAGTAAGCGTCAGTCTTACAGTTCGTATCCCACGATGGCTTGATGCTCACTACAAACTCTCAGAAAAAAAAACTGGACAAAACACAGCTTCTTCGTAAAACGGCTTAATACTTTTAATAGTCTAGCTCCCTATTTTATGACTCAGCTCCCTCGAGTCCCTCAAACTACGACGGCGGCAGGAACAGGCGTCACAGAAAATCGCCTGCCGCATATGTCTCGCTCGCGTGGGAGTCGGGAAGAAGCTAAACGAACGCCGCTGATAGCGTCACTTCAAACAATCATCAAATAGGAATTTGAAAAACTCTCTATGCTAGGAGCAAGCAAACTCCGGTGATACTGGTTAAAATTCTTCAACTGTATATTCTGCTGAATATTCCAGTACTTTCAGTCATAGCTTAGCTAAAATTATAGCCATTAAAATTCTAAATAAAATTACGCTTATTAAAATTAAGTCAAATTTTGATCATCAGGTTTACAAATACCTAAGGGGCTTTTATAATTTAATAAAATTATTATAGTATTTCTCTGAAATTAAAAGTCTTTCGTCACTGATTAGTAACATTAGCTTACACATTTCCATTACAGAAAGTAAATTAACAGAGTAAAAATAAAATGACATTGTTATCTGTAATCTGTAATCTCATTACACTTCAATAATAAAAAATTTACTTATTTAATTCTTTAAACTAATAATTTTATATTTAATTTACCTTTCTTATAATAAATAAGTGAATATTATTATAAAACACACATATTACAGATTGTGCATGGTTTGAGTCGCACACATCTCGCTATTTTGTTGACAATGGTATTAAAAGACTTATTTGGTTTTCTTTTGTGTAACATCAAATGAAAGCAATGCTTTTTTCTAGATTCTGGTTCATATATCACAATGAACCACCTAACATAAACATAAGATGGAAACAAGTGCAACAGCACTTTAGCATTACTATATGTGGTATATGCAATAAGAAATAAAAGTGTATTACATATCACTACACCAGCTGAAACAATATTACATATTGTTATAAGTAAAAATGTAAATAGCATAATGCATAAAGCCAAGACATTGGTTACAACAATAACAACAATAAGTTGCCAGCATAACTGATAAGTCTACTTTCCCCAAAGTGGGTACAAATTAACCCTGAAGTTTTAAATAGTTTACATACATCTAGGAATATTAAATGATAATATTAATTTTAATATATGGTAAGCAAAATACACATAAGTTAAGTCAGCATACTAAGTTATGCATGCTTACCCAGTTTGATAAAATTAGGGAAAATTTTTCGGAGGTGTCATTCTATCCCAAAGATAGAATACTGTCGTCATTTTCAAAATATGACCAAAGGATGAACGAAATACACAAAACTACAATCAACGAAGTAGAATATGTGTTCCAAGATTAATGAACTCCAGAAATATTTCCTCGAATATGCCATAATATGCTAAAAATATAAAAATGTCTGCCATTTAAAAAAAAATTAACAGATGTTTAATGCAAAATATCCAAACGTCAAGTCAGTGTGCTAAGTAGTATGTATTTGCGCAAGTTTAATAAAATTCGAAAAAAAAAAAAATCCTTAGGTATGTAAAATTATTCTAAATATAAAGAATTGACTGCAATTTTAAAAGTATTAACATGAAAGAAACGAAAGATGCAATTAAAAAACAATTCAACTTATCAAGCTGCATAAGTGTACCAAGATTAATAAAATTTTTAAAAAAATCGGAAAAAATTTTAATTTATGTCAAACTTAAAGATGGTATTCAGAAAAGTATTATATGATATATGACCACGCTGGAGGGATTAAAAACAGTGTTTTTAATGAGCGTGGCGACTTAACAATGAGGTTCCGACCTTGTCTGAAGTTTGTTTTCTTTTCGTACGTTGGCGCAATGGACACACGTAGAATGTTTTCGTATAAAGAACCTGTTTACGAACACACTGCAGCACATTTGAAGCGTGAGGTAGGCGGCCTCCTTAACTGCAGAGACGTCCGCCTCCGAACATAACTTACAAGGAAGTTGGCCGAGCAGCATGGCTCAGACACTTGCTTGGCCGGAGCTTGCTATTGTGCATGTTCATGGGGGAGGGGGGAAGCATGTGGAGGGGGTGGGGACAAGAGAACTAAACGGTAACTGGAGCAAGCAACGAGAAATACCACTCGAGCCACAGATTTGAAGCATAGAGTTACTGAAGCCAGCTGAATGCTACTTAAAGCTTCAGCGCGCCACCATCGCCGCCTTGTCCCTGGCCATCACAGTGTAGCTCCCCTTCAACATGGGGAGCTCATGACGAAAACACAGCCTTTTACAGAACATGTCACCCAAGAGGAAGAACTATCTTGATGTAAAACCCTGAAACAAAGAAGCACGAAGATTTAAGAGTGAACACTTGAAGCTGTTCACGAACATAACACCAATGCTCTAGCGGGTCCCACTAAAGTGCCAGTAGCTTAAAGATACCTCTCTGGGTACAGCTGAGGGCTCCATCACTGAGCTGCAACCTGCCAAGCCACAAGGTCCGGCGGGAGAGTCTACGTGGCAGGTGCTCCAGAGCTCGTGAAATCACCTCACGATCAAGCCGCAAGAGGGTCGCGGCATTCTGGGGAGGTGGCGGGTGAAGCACGGGACTCGTCCTGTCTTGCAGTAAAGCCAGGTATTTAATTCCAATGAGACCAGCACACATCTTGAAGAGTATATGGCTCGAGATGCATGTAAAAGTGAAGAAAAGGACCGAAGAACAAAATAAAGGCAAGAAAAACAGAAGGATGCAGCCTAGTGCAAGGAAGGAATGTAATTAAAAGGAAGGGGCGAGGCGAAACACAAATTTCTAAACAAATTGTCAGCAACTAGAGATAAACACCTAATTTCATGTGTCTAGCTAAACCTACACAGACACTGTACCTTATCCTATGCTACATGTACTGCAAAATACTGAAACCCTTTAAAACACACTTACAGATTCCCACAATCACTTCACATTCAAGATAAAGTACAATTATATTCACCCCGTACGTCTAATCAGCTTCACTAATTAGCTCTTTGATATAAACAATTTCAAATATCTCATCTGTCCAAACGGAAATACCACTCGAGCCACTCATCTAAAACACAGAATCACTGAAGTCAAATTAACACAATTTAAAGCGTCTACGTGCCGTCATCGTCACCGTCCCCTGGCACCTACAGTGCAATTCGAAAGTGTATTGCGTAACACTGCATCAGCAGCAACAATAATGTATTTTGTTATACATAAATAATTGAAACATTCGTACGAATGATATTTTACTGTCTGCAAAATAATCAAGAATAAAGTACAGTAAATGTAAACTACAATACAAATTAATGGAGTAGATGGAATAATGTACCAAACTGATGACGTACTAGTATAAAGCAGGTAAGGAACTGACTGAAGAATGTGAAAACAAATTCAGGTAAAGATATCGACTGGGACGGTAATTTGGTTGTTGGTGAAATGCAGATAAAAGTAAAGAAAGTAAGCTCAGGTAAAATAATGGAGGAATCAAACACAAAAGCTTTAAAGAAATAAGAGAAAAGGAATGAATTTAAAGAGAACCTATTGTACAGTTGGGAAATAAAATTAGAAAAAGAAGAAATGTATGAGAATTGGAAATGAATGAAAAAAAATAATAAAACAACAGCTTAAGATACAATAGGAATTAAGACAACAAAACTGGTAAGGACGCCATGAATTAAAACAGCAATGTTAGTGAAAATGGAAGAAAGAAATTGAAAAAGAAGCAACGAAGAAGGCAATAAATAATTATGAAAGCTTAATAATGAACTGAAAATAACGGAAGCTGCTTGAGAAATGTGGCTGGAGGACAAATGAAACGAAATATAACAGAGGAGGGGAAGTTAGTGCAATGTATACAATGGTGCTAGAGCTAACACATAAAGAAAAAATGGGACTAGAATGATTGGGAGGATCGTACTGTTGTGTGTGAGTCTAAAGAAGTGCTGGAAAGATGGAAAAGATTTGTGGGACGAAGTGAAGCAGGCTATGAAGGAAATGAAGAATGTCAAAGCACGTGAAATTGATACTCCTGTAAAGATTGTGAAGAATTTAGATGAGGCAAGGATTGAAGAAATAATATCTTATCAATGTAATGAAATTTATGACTGTGGAGTGTGGCCAAAATACCTTATAGCTACAGAAATAGTACCAATTGAGGAAAAGAACACACTGAAATGTGAATAATTTAGGATAATGAGCTTGATATCGTACGAGTCTAAGATCCAACTGAGTGTGTTAACCAGATGGCAATATAAAAACATTGCTAGATACATACCAGAAGAACAATATGGATATCGTAAAGGGAAGGGTACAAGGGATGCTATAGGGCTATTAAGAACTATAGAAGAGAGCTACACAGAGAAAAATGTATATGTGAAATGCATTGCCCTATCGGAGCTACTTGTCAGAGTCAACTGGCAAATGTAACTGGCAGTCCTGAGGAATAAGTGTACGGATTGCAATAACATGTCTATATATGAATTAGAGAGCCATAATTAGGATTGGGGGGGGGCCAAAATGTCAGAATAAAGCAGTATGGGAAGAGGAGTAAGACCAGGATGCTGTCCATATCCTCTTCCATTCAATATCTACTAAGAATAAATTATGGTGGAAGGTCTTGGAAATTATAAAGTGGGAGGAAAATTAAAAGCATAATATGTGCAGATCGCATGGCGGTATCAGCAGAAAGTGAATAAGAAATAGCTGCAAAGTTACAGGGCGTAAACATTGTTTGTGAAGAATACGGAATGCAAATTAACAAATCTAAAACCAAAAATATGGTACTGTCGGCCAGAAAGAGAAGTAAATGTACTACAGAAAGGAAGAATATTGGAACAAGAAAAGAGTTCCATATATGCCAGGTGCCAGATAGCAGAGAGTGTGCGATGTGGTCAAGAAGTGAATACCAGGATAGCAATGGCGTACAAGATCTGTGCAGATAAAAAAAGAGAGACTGTTTTGTAGTTCCCGCAAGAAAGAATTTAAGTGAACAGCTTGTCAAGTGCTTTGTTTGGAGTGTGGCACTGTATGACTGTATGGACTTTAAGGAATGAGGATATGAGGAGGTTAGAGCCATTAAAAACGTCAGTCTGGCGAAGACTTGAAAGGATCAATTCGGTGGATAGAGTATAAAATTAAGAAGTACCACAAAGAATATGAGAGGAAAGAAGTGTACTTAGGAAAGTGGGGCTATCAGATGTGGATCTAGACTTGTGTTTTGAAGGGGGTGATTCATATGCAAATTATATTTGTGCTAGTACCCAAAATTAGATGTGATGGGTTAGGGGGCTCTCGCCTGGAGAAATTTTATTTTTAAGGTGCAGCATGGTGCTATTTTGACAGTTTTTGTGTCCAAGCATTGTATATAGGCTGGCCCAGAAGAAAGATGTGGTAACACTTGTTATTGTATTAAAAAAAATTTCTAATTAACAAGGTGTCGATGTGACACGGTTTATCGAGATACCCCTATTTGAATATATACATTGACAAAATGTTAAACTAATGTTATTGTTTTATTTTATATTTTTCGTTTCAGTGACCAGAATTTGTAATACATAATAAAAACACATTTCTCTTTGTATACAGCTGGCAAAAAATGTAATTTTTTTAAAGATATAAGTCAACAGATATAATCTGTAGCAAACAATTGAACATTTGGTTTGGAGGAAGGGGTGGGTTATGACCATTGTAAAAAGGAATAGAGTGCACAAAGATATAGAGTGTAGAAAGTTGTATAATGTACAAAGGTAGAGAGTGTACAAAATATAGATAGTATGAGGTATAGAGTGTACAAGGTATATGGTGCCAGCGTGTTTGTGTGTGGTTGTTACAGGACCGTTCATGTCAGCTGGGCCGGCAGTGCAGTTAGGTTCCTGGGAGAGAGCAGAGAACTACACCTCCAACATCATCCAGGTGAGGACACTGTGGGTCTGTCTCCTGCACGCTAACACTGAATGTAGCCGCTACCTTTCTACACAGTCCCATATGTATACACAGATAGAGCTCAGCCCAGCCTACAAACATGCTTCTAGACGAACAAACAAGAACAAAGTTCATTCAACCACCTATTTTGCTTCCTGTATGACCTTACAGAACCCTGGATGCTTCAAAAATCCTCCGACTCAGTGCGAGTCTAGACTTCACCAACAAATCCCGCCTGTGTATTCCTAACGAATGAACATTATGAAAACAGTTGGTACTTATAGTCTAAAATTCTTCCTAACAGCACACACTCTTGAGATTGAGCTAAAACACCTACGATTTTAAACATTTCAGAGATAAGTGGTAATGCAACTATACGTTTAAGTTTAATGTTTAGGATACTTCTATAAATGACTGTCATTTCTGCAAAGCGTGCGCTGCACGATGCCTTTTGAAAGCGAAGGTATAATAGTGGTGCCACGTACAATTTCGTTATGGTAAAGATTTATATTCCAATGATGGATTGTTCACAACCACAACGACAGCAAAATGTATCGTCTACCGGTATCACCTTAATACTCGCCGTTCTAGAGACAAGTATACATCCATCATGAAGTTCGTCATAAGCAATAACATACTTAACCCGACAAGTACACAGCACTTGCCACATATGACATTACAGAGTGTGATACATGGAGAAGACAATCGGGCGAGATTAGTCGGTCCACTGTAACTTCTTGGTTGTAGCTGGCGATCAACAACTGTTACACTTATTTAAAGAAATAAATAGTTGGTTACGTTTCGTATTTATAGGTACAACCACTTCTCTATTATATTAATGGTTGATGTGTATCTTATAGTCAGCTGGTGTTCATATGCAATCACCACATTCGGTAGTAACACATCAGTTCATGCACATCAGACATGTGACTAAGTTCTGTCTGCAGAGAGCTATGATGTGTGATCTAAAAAAATTATTTCAACTTTGTCGCATTATCGTTGGGTACATTAAAATTATGGATGTTTATTTATGTCTGCATGACGCATACCTTGCCAATTTAATTTTGACGTACTTCATCAGCACATGTGCTGTGGAAGTCTGTAACGGTAATCCGACTATCACGTTACGAGAGGGTGAAAAGCATTTCTGAAATAGTAAAAATCGCCGATCGGAAAAATGTACATCCCATGAGAAAGTAACTGTACATGCATCTAATGTTAATTATGCCGAGTGTTACAGTTCTGACCTCTGCTTCTTATTTCATTACGTTTCGTTTGCAGTGTAGAGAAACTATTAACAATATAAAAATCTCGACTGAAGAACGACTGTGGCATTGTAACAGTTTGTAAAATGCCCTAGGTTTTGCGAAATTTGAATACTTTGTACTTAGCGTTAATTCTTGACATGTACTACTCATAGTGCTATTTGTATGGTTGATTATGCGATTTCTGTCAGTCAGGTGTTCAGATGGAAGTCGCATTTCAAGCCACAAGTTAAGTTCAGTGGCATAGTAATTTTCGAGCAATTGTAGCCCTGTGTATTTTATAACGGGCGAAGATGATTGCAAGGGTCGCTTGCTTCGGGTATATTCGGGTGTGTTCGGCAGTGCTTCGGTATGTTCACATGCTCTTCAGGGTATTCATATTTACTTTGTAATGTGTACTTTCGAGCACAGTGACCCTTTATCGCGCTCAAAAAATATTTCCTCTAAATTATTGAAAACTGAGGTTTTTTTTTAACAACTTCATATTCAGCCATGTTGAATAAAATCACAATTAAAAGGATAAAACAAATTGTTAAAACACAAATAATCAATTATAGATCAATAATTTTACATTCAACCATAAGTGATAAAGTTAAAAAAAATTGCGAAAAATATTATTAAAATATGATTAATTAAATTTTAAATGAACTGAATAGAATGTATCTGTTTACTATCACAATCTTTCACTCCGCTATAAACAAAACCTATTCCACTATTTGCATCTTTTAAAACTTGGTCAATGGATTTTATAGCAAATCTGTCTGGTAATATTACTTTAAAATTTTCTGAAATTACAACTGATTTATGTCCAAACCGTATTTCGATTATTTGACGACATGGAGGTCAATTTTCTTCATGATTGATGATAAAGTGTCAGTTACAGAGTTCATCAACTTTGCTTGCGCAACCGATAATGCACTGAGGGTTTGGAAATTCGCGTAATGCACATAACCCTTTCTAGCTGCATCTGCATCATGCAGAGGTCTGCCCAAATTTTTAAGCCGTTTTCCACTGGCACTGCAATTGCCATCATTGTAGGCGTTAAGCAGCTCTCGCTTCGCTTTTTCAAGTCATTGTGGCCAAATTTCGAAATACCGTAGCTCAACTTACTGGGGTAATATTACAAACTGATCAGAGTGGCTAGAAAAGGCCATTAAATAAGCACACCACACAGATCCAGGGCAAAACTGGAGATGAAAATATTTGTGGTAAATTGTTGTACGATTGCTTTCTACGTGCACAATGTGGCAACGCAGTACGGAGTATGTCTCCTTTACCTCTACTGTTCTTATCATGATATTATGAGCACAGGTTCAAATACCGAGCAGTCGAAGCATGATACTATGTTTACTCGACGTAGACTTACGTACGTGAAATACCACCTGGACGCAGAGCGCAAGATAGGGTTGTCTCCGTGCTGTATTGCACAATTCTGAGCGTAAATTGTCGTCCACGTCGGGGTTTTAAAATATGCGTAGCTGCACTAACAGAACCACGTAAGACACAATGATGCCTAGCATAGCGAAGAATCTGGGGAATCCACAAGCACTGAAAACAACTGGCCTCTCTATTAACTGATGTGGAAATATCTGCAGCTCCAGCACGGCTGCTGGACTGAGAGACTTCTTGAGACTTAACTTGTGTAACAACGACAATGCCCTCTCTCTTGGAGACTATGCACTGCGGAACGAAACTTGTAGTCAATTAAACTAATAAATTAATCATAAACCAAATGACATGAAAACACACGTAAATGTTATTTAGGGTGAAATGACTTTGCCTTGCGCCTGAATCAGTTTCAAATTTTGCGTTTTGAACTATATAACTTGCACTAGATATACTGAATAAATGATAAATATCTGAAAGCCGAAGGTGTTATCCACCAAAACAATTGTTTCATTGATATAGCAAAATATCTCCCTAAAATGTTTAGCATGGAAGCATCAGTGTCGAAACTGTTTGGTTCGAACCTGTGTCGTAAGTTTCGACCTGCAACGTGACACGCGATTCTGTTGGATGTTGCAATGAAGTGACTCAACGGTCTCATTTCATGAATGAGGACGTCAATAAAACATGCCTTCTATACACATACTTTCTAATTTCTTGTTCAAGTCAATCACAGCCATTGAAATAAGCAGAAGTATGTCTAAGGTTAAAATTAATCCTGTTCTTATGACAACGTCTGAAAAATTAGTTGCAAAAAAGAATGTTCCGGAAAAATCGTGAGTATAGTATAAGGCAGCGTAACACATATGTAAATATATAATTAATATAAAGCTAAGCTGAATCCACAAGAATGTGCTAACATGTTGGTAATTGATCCAGGATGGTTCAAGAAGCTCCTCGTCCATGTAGCATATTCTTCTGATGATCTCACTCAGTTGAGATCTTGCACATGTGACCAGGGTAGTGACAGCACATAATGTGCTCACAGAACACGTAATCCAGCAAGTGATGTTGCTCGAAATATTATTATTTGTTCCTCGAGTACTTGCATAGTACTGGTGGAACGAACATCCTACTATAAGCAGAATAATGTA
Organism: Medauroidea extradentata; assembly: GCA_003012365.1. Lineage (NCBI taxonomy): Eukaryota > Metazoa > Arthropoda > Insecta > Phasmatodea > Phasmatidae > Medauroidea > Medauroidea extradentata. Next base: position 12,326 of record PNEQ01009650.1, read on the forward strand.
AGCTAAAGTTTGTACTATGCCCTCAATCGTCATATGGCTGACACTTGATTGGTCCGATACCTAAGATCTTCAGAACTACGAAATATGGCCTTAGTACAGATCGAATATACATCCTAATAGCAAATATATTTATAGTGATCAAATTACTTAAGCTTTATACGGTGTAGTAGATCTCGCTCAGCTGTATAGATTATTGAATACTCGTGCGCAGTAGTATCTTCAAATTCATTCCAATAATAAGCGTATCGTTAAATAATTTATGCATTGCAACATCTAAACATAAAGAATATCGTCAATTGTCGTATGAAGCAGATTACAATAAAATATGCAAGTGTAGTAACTCCTGGTGACCGACCAGTATTGGAACTACAATGAAGTGAAAGTACGGCAGCTGTCTACCTTACACAGTAGACTAATGTTTGTGAGTGGTTTTACGTGTTAGCCATAGCTGATAAGCCTAAGAAGAATAATGTATATTCAACGCATTACAGTATTAAATATCGACCACACATTCATATGTCGGAGGCCACGGCTACCAAGCTGTCAAACCCCTCGCTTCCCACCAAGACGATCCGGGCTCGATATCCGGCGGGGCGTCCCCGGATTTTCGCATGTGGGAATCATGCTGGACGATATCGCTGGCCGGCGGGTTTTCTCGGGGATCTCCCGTTTCCCCCGTCATTGTCATTCCGGCGCCTGTCCTATCCAGTATAAGGCGTCATTATTTGCTGTACATCTAGGTACGCAGGTTGCCAACACACACCCAATAATATAATCTGTACTCGGGGTTGACAGCCTGGCCACCGGGTATACTCTACTTTCCATATTATTTATGTTATTCTTAAGCACCAATTTTTTAAATGAAATATGTATGTTAACAACAACAAATTTAACACTTCCTTAGCAAAGTGTAATCTTACCAAAACTCCTAAAATATTTTCTATATACTTTTTACGTAATATATACATAGTATATTTGTTTCCATGTGAGTAAAGAAATGAAACTGTATACATTTATAAAATTACTTAGTAGGTAACGTTACGACGTTCGGTTTGTTTTATTTTTTAAATATATTTATTTATTAACTGTTTCTGCGGGTGTTTAGTCGTCTATTGTTGCTGTGTGCAAGTTCTGGATACTATGTTACTAGATAATGAAAGAGTTGCAAGTCTTTTTGTCCGGGTAGCACGTCGTTGCTGTCCTCTCGGGGCGGACCGATACTTATGTCGATTTGTCGGTATGGCTCTTAAGCAATACGGTC
>PNEQ01009652.1:0-13585 GCA_003012365.1 Medauroidea extradentata
TATATTGTACAAAATAACATGCATTTGCTATTAAACCATTCTAAAAACGTAAAACAAATAAGAAAAACAATACTTCGTACAGATGTGTTACTTACTGATTTGGGTCTTCAGAACATCTTAAATAGGATTTGGAGCAGTCTGCGCTATCGTAATTATTGTAGCAGTACACTGCAGAAATCTCTCCTGCGATAACAAATTAACACTAATTCAAAAAAAGTGTAATTAAAACGCAACTAAAATACAGCAAAATGCCATTTAACACACGCTTTATCACCGAGCTTACAGTTCACGCCACTAGGAGCGCTCGTGTAGTGTGTCTACCTTTTTTTCGGCTACTTTCCCATATTGTCCTTCTACAATATTTGGTGTCGCCACATCGCGTCGCGTCGTGTAATTTTGTAGAGGTCTTTAAGAATTAACACATTTATTATGAACCAGAATTACTTAAGACTTTTTTCCGTGTGCGTGATTGATGCTTACTGCATAATTCTTAATTCTTAAGTTTTTAATTGTGAACTAGGCTTTACAGCCACAAGAGTAATGCTCTCTTTTCTATTAGTCGTCAGTGCACGAGGCATTTAAAATATCCTCTAATTTTTCCGTAATAGTTTTAGGCCTAACCAAGAGATGCCGCTACGTGCCTCGTCCGAAATAGGATTGTTATAGCCACAAGAGTCATGCTCTCTTTTCTATGGCTCGTGGTAGCAGACGATCAATAGATACTTTGCTTTCAATTGTTTGTTGTAAACAAAACCAACGGCATATATAATTGTGCTGCAACCCTACAAGTGGAATATTTTCATAAAATTGTTATTACAAATAAGTTCCGTGCATTCCGGAATGTGTGACAATGTAGTTTCCGTAAAGAAATTGTGTGAAAGTCGTGAAGACAATTGCATTACCTAAATATTACGGGTTACAGTTTCTATGTCGAGAAAGTGAATAAAGTTTGTCTAGCGTAGCTGTGTAATTGAAGAAAATGAAGCCATGGTGCATATTAATGTTTTACGTTCCACTGATATTTTGTTACACGTTGGTTGATGACAATCAAGACAATGTTTTACACATAGGCGGAATATTTCCCATTGGTGGGAAAGGTGGATGGCAAGGAGGACAGGTAAACAAACTATAGTATCGTTTACTACATACTACAGAGCTTTCAAAAGTAGGGTACGTGAATATACAGAGACATTAAACAAGTCGAAAAATGATATATTTTCGTACTGTACATTTTACCATATTTTTGTGCTGCATATATAATGTTTGGAATCATAGGCGTGCGCAAGGCAGGTGCCTCGGCACCACCATTACAATATAACATGTGGCATGATTTCGTTTATTTCGCGATGAGAAAAAATTACAAAAATATTCCAAGTATATTAATGCATTTCCAAGAAGATGGCCCTTTAATTCATAATCTTATATGAGTCACATTTCCCTAAGATTTTTAAAACGTATTATTCCGGAATAATAAACTTGTTTTTGAAGCAATTTTTTTAACAATACTTTATGAAAATATATACTATAACTTTGTCCATTACATTCTTTTAAATAAACTGCAAAGTTACATTGCTGTGATGTCAATAATATTACTTTCTACTTCTTTATTCGTGTATGTTTTACAGGACCTGGCGAGGGATTTAATCTGGCACCACCACATTATCACGTTCTGCGCATACCTATGTTTGGAATCTTAAAATTGAACATTGGTTCATGATTTATGATGTAATTCTTAAAATTTTAAGTATAGTACAATGGAACATAATCTGTGAATTAGTAACAGACGTCAAACATTTATAATTTTAACGTACCTAACCTAAGTTAAATTGTAATGATTGGACCAGAAATTAACATGACAACGATATAATTTAGTAGTTGCATAAAACTATAATACATACCACTTCTACTTTTTAGGAACTCGTCCACTAAATAGGAGTGTCTCAGTGTTAGTTTATTCAATTTGATCATAAATTTTCTAGGTTTTATATTGCTCATTTCTGTAATATAATTTGGTAACTTATTAAACAACTTAATTCCTGAGGAATATTCGTTATTGTTGCATATCTTAAGCCTGCTGCAAGGGGGTTCTTGGCTTGTAGTTTAGTTATTCGTGCCTTTTTTTTGTGTCGAGCAGTTATGAAGAAGAGGTGGTCCCACCCAAGGGAAAAAATTTACAAAATAGGTGTCTTACTCAGCAAGGGAATTTATTCACAAAAGATTGTTTTTATACTAGTCTACCACAACATTGTATTAATAGGTACTGTATTGGGAAGTCTTTGTGGATCAGAAAAAATGTTTAAAGACGTTTAAAAATGTAACCCAAAGTTTTCCTTTAAGTTAATTGCTACCATTCCTATTAGGTTTGTTTTAAAGATAGGGAGGTAGGATACAATTTTTGCATAATTTTCAAGCTAAAATTTACATTCAGAAGCTTGCACAGTATTTTTTTACAATAGCTTATTCTCCAAACAAAATTCCAACTTAAAGCAGCGTGATTTAAACTAGCAAGAAAAATATTAACATATTTAAAATTAATTTTGGTCACTGAACAAGGAATATTGAGTCAAAATCACATGTTGTAGCTTATTAATCCAGTAGGTTGTCATACATTAAATTCAGATTTGAATTTCACACTAAAACTCCAATTTAGTGCCAGATAACAAAATAAAACACACAAAGTTAACTAATACAAACTTCCAATCTAAAAAAATACGTAAACCACTTAAAATACTTGCATGCATTATGATAGACAACTTTACTGCAACATTTTTACTTAGATTAATTTTTCATCTAATTTTTGCTGTACGTAAGTCAAAGTACGGCCTATACAAATTCAAAGAATTACTCAATTATTTTCTCATTGCTGCACAGAATTATTTAATTTGAATCCTTGTACTGTATCCTTGAATCAATAATTAATATAAATTAGAGTAAACCTCACTATCTTAGTCTGACACACATTTATCTAAATCATATTCTCAGTACTCTGTGACAATATCCTGTCAATGTCCACCTGCAAGTTGTTCCACAGCTCACCTCTGTATACAGCGCCCAGCTGTCAGCAAAAAATTCTTATCATGCCAGCAGTTCCCAAACCCATAGCATTTGCCATGATTGTAGATGATGAAGGACCCAACACTTTCCTTTGGCAAGCCTCATGTAACCTCTCATTCCACTAGACGCCCTCTGGCTCTGACCTCTGAGGAAGTCCCCAATTCAGTTCACTGCCTGCGTGTCATGTAGCAGTTCATCTAATTTCATCAAAGTTGTATGGGGAACCCTTTAAAAATCCTATTTAGAGTGTATGAAACAGGCATCCTCCTTAAGGTGCTATTCCTTTGAAGTGTCGGACGCTTGCGGCTGACGCAAGACACTGCAACAATGTAATCAATCGGAACCATTACCTATGCTGCGCCAGCCGCTTGCGGCGACCGTTCGGCCGCTGCGGCCGTGCGGCCATACCCCTTAACGAGCAGTACAGACGCAGCCGCAGATGCGAACATTGTGTCGTCGTGTGAGTATCGAAGTGTATTGTTGCCATCATGGGCAAAGCTAAAGTTTTATTTTCGGTTGTAGAAGATGAAAAACTGGTGGAAAGTGTGTCTTAAATTTCCTTGCATACATGGCATAGCAAGCACTGTGTACAAAGATCAACTCGTAAATGAGAATGCTTGGAAAGAAGTAGCGGAATTCGTGGAAAGAAAAGGTAATTATATGATATGTAATTAATACACTACCAAGTATATGTTTTATTTATTTACATTGTGAAATGTGGCGTAGGGTGAACAGTTTGTTAAACCTAAAATATGTTTCCCGCTGTTCTATAACATAGGTTTTATTTTTGTAACTAGGCTATAAAAGTATTGTTTTCATATTGTTGTCTTGAGATGTATGGACCACTTACACACATACTGTACGTTAATATTACACTGATGTGTACATTTATTGACATAAATAGCGACCAAATTACAATTTACTAGTACTATTCTTCTTAAGACTAGGCAATGGATTGTCTGTACATAAGTTTATAGTGTAACATATTTTAAACATGCTTACAATTCAATTTTATTGTGATCTTAAAGCAAATAGACTACATAGTAAAAACCATATGTGTAACCATGTAGCGAAAAGTATTTTTCTATTTCGACTATTGACATAGTAAAAAAATAATTTCCTTAAAAACTGTAGAAATAAAAATTCATGGCCGTATGTACTACAGTATACTTCTATATATTCATAATTTATTTCACAGAAGCATTTCGAACATCCATTGTGATGAAACAAGCAGCCAACAAGATCCCGGGGACGAATCCACTAATATGGAGGAAGCTGATCAACCATCGAATTATTCTTCCACATGCTTTGTGGACATGTCGGTAGGTTCAGTTCGCCTGTCGAGTAAATGTCAACGACAAAATGACAAACTTGTCAACTTGATGGAGAAGAGGAAAGTTGAGAGACAAGACATCATCAACAGACTCATTGTGAATAAAGATGTTGAGGTCGATCTATTTTTTTAAGAGTATAGCTATGTCTGTCAAGAAACTAAGACCCAATTTAATACAGGAAGCTAAAATGAGATCACTGCAGATGGTTTTAGATGTGGAACATCGAAACACACAACAATTAATTTTTCCAGCTAAATCCGTCAGCATCACCTAGTACTAGTGTCAGCACTTGTGTCCTATCACCATCATTATCAAGTGTGCAACACTCGACCGAACATTTCTCATATGATTCCACTCAGTTTGAAACACCCACGTCATTTGGACGCTATAACACTTAGAACATAATATGAATTTTAATCCACTTAACTCATTGTCAAAGCCTATTTTTGCTCTGGTGTAATAGGATGTGGGTATTTGTTTGTTGGACACATCTTCACATCATCCTTAATCAAATCGAGGACAAAGTTAAACTGAGCAGTGTTCAGCCTGAAAAATTCGCGGAATTTTTTGTCATCCTGCAGCAAATGTCAGTTATTTAGTGTTGTTTAACAACCTTCCTGAAGTCTTGTTTGAAATAAAGGGTGTATTTTAGCATTTCCCTCATTACTTATTTGTTGTAGTACAATTTCTTCCTCCTCATTTTCTTCTAAAAATAAATACAACAATAATCCCGCGCCCACTCATGTCTGCTCACTTAAGCTAGATGCACGCGACTGACGCTCATGGCTGACGCATCAGAGGAATCCTACCCCAATGCGTCAGACGCTGTACATCAGCCGCACTGCGTCAGCTGCAAGCGTCTGACGCTTCAAAGGAATAGCACCTTTATTCCCCTCATAAACTGTCTGAAGCAGGTCCACCGATAAACCTTCCAACTGAGTCTCACATGAGTATTCTTTCATGAAACGTTACCAATTTCTGTCGTTCATAATCTTTACCACGTGTTTGTTCACCAATCTCTCCATCTCCTTCCTTGTCTTTGATGTGAGATTCTGTGGCCTGTAACTGCCTGGCCTCTTTCTATACTCACCCTGCGTATACCACCAGCGACTCCTTTGATACTTGTGGCAACTCCCTCCTCTAGTGACCTACCACACACCATCTCTTTCTCACCCAACTTGAGTGTTATATTCTCTAGTCCATTTGGCCATATTGTCTTATTGCTCTTCAATTCCTTAATAACGCTTTCTAGTAGTTGTGCATCAATGTTGTGAAACTGGGAACAGCAGTTAGCTTGTTAATGTGTTCCACAAAGAGCATGGCAAATAAGTCCCCTGTGTTCCAGGCCTGAGGGAAAGTGACGGCAAGCTACCGGCAAGGAAAAGGCATTAAAAAAAATATGTTTGTTTGAATGCAACTTGAACTGTAATTTTCAGCTAGTTTTGCATGCGCTAGGACGCAAGCGCTATCCTACCGGCCACAGGTCAGCTTGATACCAGCCTTGTAAGTGGCAGTCTTGGAAAGGCGCACTTAGAGGAGTGGTTGGGGCCACATTTAAGTATTCCTGATTGTAGGGTAGAATAATATTGTCAGAAGAGGGCAAGTAGTACTGACCAGGTAGTATAAGACTGTAGACGAGTGTCAGGTAACCAAAGACAGTTAACAACTATTTCTCCCTGTGATGTAAGTTTGGTCACATTTGTAGCAGGTCGTAACATAAATGCAAAATTATATGAAGGATTCCGGTAACTTTTGCTGAAATATTTACGGCAATTACTGCAGTATCACAACCACAGACATCGTAGGTACAAAAGTTACATGCCTGTCCCACTCTCTGGATGATAGGTGACAACATTTTAGATAAAAACTTTTTTTATGTTTTAGATGTTACAAAGGAAATATGAAATGAGTTTGATTCTGTGTGTTTATTTCCATCAATCAATTTTGTCTCGTTACATCTTTCACAGTCATTTCAGACCGAATGGATGCTGCTAAGATCTAGAAAAAAACCATTTTGTACAATAATTGCTCATGATTAAAAAAATTAAGAAAGACTAGGATGATCTTTCTTTTGATGCTCTACTGGCTTCCTGCACTGGCGGAAATGAATTTACGTATATTGAAAGGTTAACAGTCTAAAAAAAGAACGTTTGACCACAGGCGTTGCTGATGCATGCTCTCGTACATAAGTTCTTGTTACGACGGTGGTCAAGCTGAAACTGTGATAACTACAGAGTACGTGGAACTTTTCCCACGGACCGGCAGTCACACCACGAATCCTTGACAAATCAGGACATTGTGCGACCCAGTTGAACAAAAATGTAAACAAAAAATGAGTTCCCTCTGTTGTGGGAACAGTAGTTATGATTTATTATTTGTCTATTATTAAATCCTTAAACCTTCCAGAAGCACTACCTCAAACAACAACTGTAAACAAACTCTAAAAAGCTTCAATTTTATCCATAACTGATAATCTCGAAGTAAATAAATGAGTAATGTCTTTGAATGTTTCTTGCAATGGGATAGAATAACGTACTGTACTGTTGTGGACATAAGCCATTACAATGTTATGTCGCCCCAGAAATCAAATGTAAGATTAAGAAAAAACTAACGAAAAATGTAAACATAAGAAAACAAGCCTAGCTTGGCTGTAGTCAACACATCTTTAAACCAAAATAGCAGAACATAAATTATCCCATAAGGAATTAGTCAGTAACAAATAATGAAAAATAAACATACAAAATTAAATTGTTCAACGACAAACAAAATAATAAGTAAAAAAAATTAGAAGACCACAATTAAGACAATCACAGACAATACTGAGATGATGATAATTGTTTGATGGATGTGTTGACTACAGCCAAGGTAGGCTTTTTTTTTCTATTTTTTTTTTCATTTGTTTTTTCGTAGTCTTATATTAGATTTCTGGGATGCCATTATATTGCAATGGCATATGTCCACAACTGTACAGTATATAAATAAAGTAACCAAATAGTTACATCATCACATGACTTCACATTGTGTGATGTAAAAATAATTTGTGTTCTCAAAAACTTTTTCTTTTTTTTATAAGAACAGATTTTATAAATTAAAGCACAAGCAAACACCATGCATTTTGGTTTCTACAAACCTACGTGATTCTTGTTAGTTTCACAACACACTTGTAAATAGCTTAAAGTTGATTATGCAACAAATTTTATGCTGGGTACTATTGTAATGGTTAATAATTAATTTCATTTACAAATTATAAAAACTTTGTGACCCTTTGTTAGGTGTAACAATTAAACTGATCTGTTGATGGCAATATTTTACCAAAACAAAAAATATTTTCTTTATTTATTTAATTAGTTACACATAATTTCACTGAAAATTGTCTTTATTTTAAAAGAAGTGCAAACTTATAAAAAAAATTTTCACCCAGAAGGGTATGAGCATTAGAAGTAGACACTTAACACTACAAAGTTCTATTTTGTTGCTAACCTCTTACGTTGACTACCCTTCAGCTGTGTCGGTAGAGCCGAGCGGGTTGTAGTATTTCCAGACAGTTACCATGTCTATTGTGCCTCCTGCGTCCTACTTTTCTTGGTCTCCGTGACTACTTCTCTCTACTGCCTTGTCATCCATAAATAAGGGGCCGGCCAGCCTCTTCACTAGCCTAGACTGTGACTGCACGTCAGTCTCGATCTCACTGAGTGCGAGCAACCACTTCCTTCAGGCTCGTCCTCGTTGGGTAGATAGTGGAGGGGATGGATGGGCTTCATGCCTACTTCCATTGGATAGTTCAAGGAGCCTTCTTAACTGTTGTCTCTTTATGTTTTTCCATTCTTTCTGCCCCTGTTGACAGATTGGAATTTAGGGTTGGGGAAGTGAATCGTCGAGGTGAGTGTGCATGTAGGCATGGTTCGCACATGCAGTTGATGTTGTGTTAACAGCCTCTGGGCTCAGCTGAGGTGATGTGTCGAGGCCTTTCAGACATGCTTATTTGCCTGCTGCAGCCATCTTTCAGCCACTTGGGTTGACCCACACGCTCCTTGGTTGCTTAGGGTTGACCTTAAACTTTGTAATATCAGGCCCATTGTAGCAATCACATTGTACCATTTTAACCTCCACTAACAAGCTATCAACCTGTTATGGAGGCGAGGGCATGGGATCTCCACAGACAGTTCAGGGCATGGGATCTCCACAGACAGTTCTACCCCTAGTCTGCTGCAGCAATGTTGCTGTGTGAGAGTGTGTGCAGCACGTCGTCTCTCCAGGATTAAAGAACTGTGTTCTCTTGATATGTCTTTCTATTTTTGAAATAATGTGTTAATATTTCTGAAAAAAACATAAGTTAGTTTTTATTTTAACTTTGTCACTTTTCCTTTACAATTCGCTGTACCAAACTGGCACCTTGAAGCACTCTGTAATATTTACACTAAGTTTATATAAAAGAATGTACAAAAATTCTGTGTCACACAGCCCTGCAGCGCGCATGACTGACCGGCCCGGCATGACAATTCCTCTTGATGACTGTGGGGTAACTTCCTCGAGGTTGAAATTAACTGTGCAGTTTACCTATCAAGGCAATCACAGGCCTACGTGCTGAAAACTTTCTCACACCCACAATCATTCCAGAACTCTCCTGATCATATAGATGCTGAAGTAGAAGAATAACATAGGACATTGACTCGGCTAATCTGTGATTATAATCGTTCACAGGGCGCAGAGTAAAGCCAGTCTCAAAGCAGAGTCAAGTTGTTCATTCTGTTCCCTGGTACCAGACTTGTAACCTACTTATTATCTTTAATAACCCAACTTGCACTTTCCAGCCACAAGTTACTGTGAAGTGGCAGTTGACCGCACACATGTTCACACCATGTAACAATAACTTCAAGATTTAAATCATTATTGTTGATATGTTTGTTAGGAGTTCTGCTGCAGGAATATATTTGAACTGAAGGCAGAGTAGTAGTGAAGTGTGGTAGATATTGTATCAGAATATAGTGTTTTTAAAGAGTATTATAATGGGTTTTGGTGTGGTACAGTATGTTGTCATTAGATTACAAGTCAGTTGAGTGAGACTAAGACTGGTGTGTGCAGGCATGTGAGCCTGCAGCAATGCTGGCTTTGGAGGATGTAAACAAGCGTCAGGACTTGCTTCCGGGCTTCACACTCAAGCTGCACTGGAACGACAGTGAGGTAGGTACATGCTAGCTGGTTGTAACTCTTATCTTTCATGTCGTCTTCAAAAACTACACAGCACTGGCATGTACGTAATTTGTTGTATATATGCTGTAGTAATTGTTGTTTTACTAAGGAACAGTTGGCAAGGATCTTTTTATACTCGTTTGCAAGTTCTACTTGGAAATTTTTTATACTAAAAGCAATATAAATTAAACTATACACTCAAAAATGATGCTGTATGCACAGCACATTCCACTTTTACAGGAAATGGACTACAAACAGCTAATTTCTGAATACGAATAGCCAATATGTAGCCTAATAACTTACATGTATATGTTGTGCTTACAGAGTGGGGAACATTCAATATTGTATATTTTACAATATTTCTAGGAATTGTTTTGTTAAGAATTATAATTCTTATACTGGAAGAATGCTGTAGGTATAGCTATATATGACACAGGTTCTATGCAAAATTATGTATGAAACAATATGAATTTGCTACAAAATATTTTTGGACACTAAATAGTAGAATTAGTGAGTGGTTTGCTAAGAAGTAAGTTTGGATACTAAATAGAATAATTGGGTGGTAGCAAATTGAGTTATCATCTTGAGATAAACATCTGGTAAATTTATTTCAGTAGTCACATTCTATTTTTATTTTTCATATTTATTGAGATTTCATCTTGCCAACAGTAATATTGGGAAATGAGTTGGATGTAGCATATGTTAAGAAACCATCCCAGAATATGTATTGGAGCAGTTTCGGTAAAATCATAGAAGACTAAAATCAGGCTTCATGATGGTCGGAGCCAAGGATGGAACCTTGGCCTTTTGGAATATTAGTCCAACCTGTTAGCGTTGCTCCACTTTGCTTGGTGTGTCACATTGTAGACCACTGTCTTGACATGCAAACAGCGGAGATGTGGGAGCAGACAGCTAGCCAGCAGTTTGTTGTATTGCCAGTATGTTGCACCATGCTCTGAATGCCAAGCAAGTAATGTTGCTAACTACAGTGTTTGCTTACCTGTTGACAATACCTCCAATTGTTTGTCATGATATCTTCCATAGTTGTAACGGTTCCTTATTGTTTATTGTATTCAGTCAAATTTAATAATAAATAGAAACAGTGTAAACAGTACAAGGACATTTGTATTTATAATGAAAGGTATAAGTCAACTTAGACTATGTGGGCAGTATTGGTGGTACCAGTGAATAATTAATGGCTTACAGTGTAGTATTGTCTGTGGGGAGATGTTTGCAATACTAGTGTAGAGTTGTAGTTGTATTTGTGTGTGTATAGTGTGAGCCAGGACTGGGAGCATCTGTCATGTACAACCTTCTGTACAACAAGCCACAGAAGCTGATGTTACTGGCCGGCTGCAGCACCGTCTGCACCACTGTCGCAGAGGCCGCCAAGATGTGGAATCTGGTTGTGGTCAGTCACTATGTACTTGTAGTCCATCCATTCTTATTATTGATTAGTATCGCACAATGTCATAGATACATTTAGTAGAGGCATTGCAACCATCTTTCATGCAGTGCCTGTGAGAGTGTATGCTTGTGTGCATGTATGTGTGTGTATGCACACTCGTGTGCATGTTATTCTTTTTTTTTTTCCTCTCTGATGCACACACACATGCATGCACACACCCATTTCTGCATAGGTGTTTTCTTTATAGAAGGGGTAAGGATGTCAATGAGTTGTGTGGTGATTATGTTTATAGTGTATTTGGTCTTCTCTCTCTGTGGCAATTTCTTTTTGCTTGGTAAACATTGGCACCTACTGGTAAGTACAGTATTGTGGGTTTGCAGCAGTTGGTAATAAAAGATGGTACATACTGAACAATGTTGGTTTTCTTTCAGCTGTGCTACGGTGCTAGTTCGCCAGCATTGTCAGATCGCAACAGATTCCCTACACTGTTCCGTACACATCCCTCGGCAACCGTGCACAACCCTACCAGGATCAAACTGATGCAGAAGTTCAGCTGGTCACGTGTTGCCATATTGCAGCAGGCGGAGGAGGTCTTCATATCGGTGTGTGGCATCATTAGCATTATATTTCTGGCAGTCTCTTATAAGTCCCACTGTCTTGCATGGATGCTGACTTTTACTTTATCATAATTGTTGAATATAATTTTTGAAATGTTTTACTGCAAATGTGAGCAGTTGCTTTGTAGATGGATCCAAGACTGGGCCTCTTTAGCCAGTTATTGATTGCTTAGCAGCGCCAACCATTGGCATGTAATTGTGCATGCCATGCTTTGTCATACTGTTTATTGTTGAGTGATACTGGAATATTGGAGCAGGTAATCAGCAGCTCTTCCTTTTGTGCTGTCATTGTCAGCTCTATTGATTCTCTTCTTGTTACTGAATTTGTTGTTCAGTAATATTTCAAGCTCTAACGTTTTGGCTGCTGCCGCAGGTAACAACCAATTGTGGATGTTTCAATGCTGTGTAGTCAGTGGGTTATTATAATGTGCTGGGACAGCCAGTAGGATGTGCTGTCGATAAATTAACACAGTATTGAAATTTGAGGGTTATTACCGTATTTGCCAGCGTATAAGACAACTGTTTTTTTTTTACATGCCGGTATTTTTGGCCTACAAAAAATGTTATTCGTTTGATATGAAGGTGTGAAAATTTTTCGTAACTAAAAATCGTTTGAAAGTTAAGCTGTAAGTTGTGGGGTTGTATGATGTTTTAAGGATTGTGTTTTCTGTCACAAATGAAAACAAGTGCCCCGTTTTATGAAAATAATTACAGTACGAAATTTTGATAAGTTTCATATTTGTGATGTAGGCCACTTTTACCTTGCAGTGAAGTGTGCGTCGCTTGGCGATCAATACAACTGGAGCGCGTGCCGAGATCCTTTGTCTCACCAGCACATTACTCTCGAGCAGAGAAAACGAGGATCTAGGTACCGTACTACACAATGTGTGTAGTGCTTGGCTGGCAGGTGACAACAGCACACAGGAATGTGATGACCTTGCAAGCAGCTGCTACAGCCCGGCGTTGCCACGTAGTGTGCGGCGGGGCCTCAGTCCGGCTTTGCCAAGTAGCGCAACATTTTTCGGCAACTGATGATGTCGCAGACAATGTGTTACGACCACAGTGCATTTCCTTGGCTCCTGGGCACCCGGAGGGCAGTTATGGCCCATGTTATTGGTTTGTGTGTCTCCTATGATGTTTATATAACGGTAATATATGCATTAAAAATATTTAAGCCAATTATTTATGTTTCTTGCAAGTGAAAAAATATTTTTCTGCCAGGAATTTCAAAAATAATAATTTACTTTTTTTCAAGATTTTGTACCTTCGAAACCATGCGGTGCAGGGTTGTCCTATACGCCGGCAAAAACTGTATTGCTGTATGCTCTGTGACATCTTACAGTGCTGGTATTGGAAATGTAAATGTTTGGTTTTTTGGGGTTGGTGGAAACAAAATCAGTACTGGTACCTGAGAATTGGTGGTGGTCTGTCTGTATTGGTGGTGGTCTGTCTGTATTGGTGGTGGTCTGTCTGTATTGGTGGTGGTCTGTCTGTATTGGTGGTGGTCTGTCTGTATTGGTGGTGGTCTTTTTGTATTAATTGTGGTCTGTTTATGTTGGTGGTGGTCTGTTTCAAATTGGTGGTGTTTGTTATGTAAGTCATCTACTCATAAAGACTTCACAGAATTCATCTGTAAGTCTGTTAGTCTGGCAGAAGTATTGCTGTTTGACAGTGGCTTGTTGAGTGTAGCAGTGTTTGGTTAATTGCTGGACTTCTAGTCCAGACACAACAGCAGAACTGTTTGCCTGGTACCAAGAAGTGTTGGCTCTTCTAGTACCAATGGTAGGGGTGGGCGAAGCTTCGAAATTTCGAAGCCGAATCGAATATTTTCATTATTCGATATCATATTCGAAATAAAATTTTTACTTCGAACTTCGAAAAAATTACAATTTTCTGGTGGTTATAAGTCATCTTAAAAATTGTTGTTATTTGGCCAAAACTCGAAGATGGTGCCGAGTTCACGTTATTATAAACGTTCAAAG
>PNEQ01009653.1:0-13585 GCA_003012365.1 Medauroidea extradentata
GCGATACGTTTGCGCTTGCGTGTCGACTGTAGAACGGGCCTTGGTGCTTTCTTTTGCTGTTATTTGCGTTGAAAATGCGAACTGCGCCCAGCAAGGCGGCCATCTTACGCCACAGTCGATATTCTCACAGTTTACTGTAGCTGATTTGGAGTATTAAGACTTTTCAATACCTATTTAAAATCGTCACATTAACAATGGTGGAACAATGAATGAATTCTTAGTAATTTTAATGGTTAAATGTGCCAAATACATGTCTCAGTAACAGTTCAGACGCACGGAAGAACCCGCCGAGCAGGATTATGAAGAATCACGAGTGTATATTTGACCCAGTGGTCCAAGGGCCGTGACAGAGTGTGTCACGCTACTGTCAGTTCTTATCGCACAACTCGACACCTCGCCATGGCATTTAGTCGCGTTGTAGGAGATGTGCACTTGTTACCCGCCAACATACACCACTACTAGTCCACAGTTCGCATAGCTATCCACTTGCTATCGTTGTTATTAGCAATACCGCTATTAATGATAACTAAATATTTGATCGAGTTAAATTAGTTTTCTTTCTCAGTGTACCAAAGATGTCGCAAATTCTACATTAAATTCTTTATTTACAACCCTTTTTTTTTAATTCAAAAAACATATTTGCGTTTTCATAACTTGTAGCATGTAGCCTTTGACATATAATTCCAGTGTAAATTATTTAATTTCAGTAAATGTGTAACTTTTCCTTCCGTCTATGATGCCATAACCTTGCAAATCTTTACTTTGACATGTCATTATGGGAATATTATGCATGCTGAAAATGTTCCATGGAAGGATAATGTAAACAATAGTCACGTTCACAAAACTAACAGTATTTCGAACAAATATGAAATGAGCTATGTTCACATTTTGAACAGCTGTAAGGCGCGCCTGTATAACTCCAAGGCAAGGGCCAGTTCAAACATCCCACCACTGTGAAGCGCAGCTGCAGATGTGACCGTCAGAAACTTGTGGCTGTAATTGTCAAATATTGATTGATTACTAGTCTTGATAAGTTGGGCTTCGAAGTGGTAACTTGGTCGTGAATAGAACGTAAATGTAGGGGACAGCGGGGGTTGAGGGGTCACACCTCTCGCCTTCCACCAAAGCAATACGGGTTCGATTCCCGGCGGGGTAGGTCCAAGTTTTTTTGGAAGTGTGAATCGTGCCGGACGATGCCGCCGCTGGTCGGCGGGTTTTTTAGGGGAACTCCTGTTTCTCCCGCCCCGTCAGCATTGCTCCATATTCACCAGAACCAAAGACCTAGATGTAAGCGTTTCACTTCACAGAGCGTAATTGTAACAGTGAAGACGTAAAGGAAGAGAGAACTGAGGTGACGTCACAACAGCTGTCACATGCTACATTACGTCTGTGAGCTATGAGTGACAGCGTGTGTCTATGTGCGGGTTGCCTACATCGCCTCACGTAGGCGGGATCGCAGAGTATGTAGGAATGCAGAAGTGAAATAGCCGCTAGGACAGCGAACTCAGTCACACACGTCAGCAAAATGGCTTCCCTGACAATCAACATGGCGGAAACACCTACAGTAAGTCAGCGTAGGGTGACTGCATTGCTAGCCGGCAGCCAGACAAATAAAAAACCTGCAGTAACATCAGCGGCGTCATTTCAGGTTTTTCTAGGGGGGGGGGGGCAAAACTTTATTTTCCGGTGACAGTGACCTTGTTGCATATTTTTTATTAATTAAGCATGTATAAATTTGATGCTTTAATAATAAAACTTCAGTTTTATGTGCTTAAGTAAGAATTATCTAAATTTAAAAAAAAATTTATTTATATACATAAAATTCTAAATCCAGGGGGGTGGCGTTTGCCCCCCCCCCTGTGGCCCCAAATGACGCCCCTGAGTAACATGCAGTAGCCAAACATACACGGGGCTGATATCAACAACCTCAGACAGCAAATAAGCGACCCAGTTCGCCCATGTCAAATGAGCCGCCACGTCATTTTCACGTCATTATTACTATTTAATCTGTGGTGGGATCTTCTCTATAACACTAGCATAGAACAGCTGAACGTACAGAGGTCAAATGGTCTCTTGGTGCCTTCGATATAAGTCTACCTGATCGGTTATTGGCTACGAGGTTGTATGATTGGACACTGTACTCCTATTGGCAGAGCCATGAATTATTCGCCTGTAAACTATCATCCAAGTGTACATGTATTCTGAAGAAGACAACACCTACTCATTGGCTCTCGCAGATTGATATCACGTGACAGGGCCTGTTTTTAGTTTATTCTGCATTACCAGGAGGTGTAAGGTAATTCTAGCGCCAGTTTCGAAACTGACAACTTGATTTTGTTTCAACTGTAGCTTGTGGCAAGAAAACTGCGAATTTTCCAAGTATATCAGTCCTCATGAAGGCGTGCTGTGTTCGTCTGCAGCTGCTGATTGGTGAGAGACTAGCCGCCATATTGTTAGCTGATACACCTCCTCCTCTCCTCTGTTTCCTGGGTGTTCTATATACCTCTCTCTGTATCCACCTGGCTATGTTGCATCTGTACTTGGTCAATATGTCACTTGTATATGTTATTTGACAAAGTTGCGACGAGATAGGCTACTCAATGGCAAATCGTGAAAATAATTAGGCGAAAACAAATTACTTTTTTTTTATATAATTTTTCCTTCAAACGTAAAATTATTTTCGCAGGCAATACGGTAAAGTAGTCATGAAGTATGGCGTGGCAAGTTGCAGTGTTATTGTTATTATGGTGAGTAAATAAATTAAATATCTTACGAGGAGAGCACATTAGGCCAGGGTGTAGCACCCTAACTGCAAACATACTATTGGACGTCCAGGCACCTGCTGTCCTGCTGGACGACATCTAGCGAGGCCCGATAATGAAGAGACCATGGAATGTGAAGGGTGGGTGAAACGGCAGTACCCCGAAAAACACAGAGGCAACTCCTACCACGTTTCTCACATGTGAACATTGGGGTATCGACCCTGCCTGGAATCAAACCTGGATCACTTTGATGGGAGACAAGAGCTGTAGCTACTGCACCTAGCAGAAGACTTAGCTGGACGCTGCTGAACTGGCATGTAACTAAGTGGCAAGGTTCTTAAGGATTGGAGTGATTTAAACGAAACAAGAGTTTTAATCGTTGTTAGTCGTTTACCAGAGCCGTCTATATATGGTAGGTGTAAACATACTTTTTAAAATAATGTTTTTCCTGGCTAAATTCTCAGCAAGTGTTTTCCATAGGTTTGAGGAGAAACGACTTTAATCAGAACTGTCTTCTCAACTTTATGAATCTGAAAGCCGACGATATAGTTATGGAATTGTGGCCAGATTTATCCGTATGATTTGATAAGCTCTCTGTCCTTGTGCCGCAGTTCGTTTGAATACGCCGCGTGGTGAAGTGGAGTTGATACAAGCGAGGTTGTAATACGACAACAACAGTACAAGTACAGATCTGGTCATCCATTCACTTTGCCTTTCTCTCTCTCTCTCTCTTTCCCCCTCTGACGTCGCACGTCGACTGACACGACTGGTTTGCTGTCAACGCACGTCTTACTAATGTTGCCGTCTCGCGACAAAAAAGGCGATCGTACTTGACGATGTAAACTATTTTTACTCCACCTGGCACTGAATCAAAACTACACAAAACAAATAGGGTTCAGTCATCTTTGCCTACACTTGGTGGTACAACAGCCTAAGTAACACTGAGGACTTATGATTAATACATCTTTAATTTTTTTTAACAACCCCACAGCATCGTATAGTTCCGCGTCAGCCTAGTGGCCAGACCAGTCACTTCCTGCAAAGACTGTCAGGGTTCGATTCCTCATGCTGGACTTGTCGTTGATTGTCGGCGGTATGTCTCTAAGATATCTTGTTTTCCCTCGCTCCTTCATTCCGTTGCTGCTCCATACTCACGATCTTCCCAGGCTCGCTACCACTGACTTACCCATGTGCTTCATCCTAATGTAACTCGCAGTATGCTATCTAAACCACTAAACTACGTAGCCTGAAACATACAGCGATTTAATGCATGTTTTTTAACGAAAATATTTTTTTCGTCTTGAAAATCTGTGTTACAGTTCTTCATTAAATGTTAAATCTTGAATACTGAATACGTAATGTTACTTTCAATTTTTACATGGAAGTCCATATCTCTCCTATGCTTAGAGCCAGTGATTATTGGTAAAAAGAATTCTGCAACAAAGTGTTTCAATGCCTTATGTGAATATCTGTTTCTCTGCTTCAAGGTCAGTGATTGGAAGTTTGTAAGTATAGGCGTCTCGGGGTCCTACCCTCAAACCACGGACGTGTGGTGTTGCGTCAAATGAGCCACGCCTCTGCTCTATTATATTCTGCTAATAACCACGGACCAGAGTTGCAGGTGTGCACGCAAGGCGCTGAAACATGTTGTTGCAGAATTCTTTTCACCAAAATTCACTGTCTCTACATGTCGAACCTGTCGATCAAGTCGCCAGGCGATGAGCATAACATTGGCCGTTACAATATTATTAGAAGACTGCTCTGCGACTCTAGGTTATGTCTGCAGAGAACATTACACGTGTGCACACACATTCCAGGGTCACCACTAGTCATGACATCACATTCTCTAGCAGCCGAAAACGGCGAATACTCGACTGAGGCCAGTGCGTGTATAGGACTGCGAAGTCTAAGCTGTTACCAGGTGAATACACTAAATAATCGTGTCTCTATACATTAGCTGCTACTCATTGGAACAACAGACAGTAAACGAATAAATGGCGCGTGAGTAGAGATGATGGTTTACCGCGGGAAAACTTGACTGTTTGCTGGATTTCAACACACGTTCAGCTTACCAGAACATTACTGGCTTTAGCTTGTGCGCAGAGCTGTTACCCTATTTGACTGAGCCAATAAGAATCCCGCTATTGTAATATTTGGTGCCTGTTCTTGGTGTGCAGACATCTACGTTATGTCAGACGTACATCAGCTAATCATATATGTAGCAATAAACTACAGTGTATTGAAGGGTATGCTGGCACCAAATATTCTCGCCATGTACCATCATCTCTAGGCATGAGTATATACATAGGGAAGTGTGTTCTGACATGCAGGTCATTGGACTCTGAGTATTCCTTCCTTAGCCCAGACTTATAATTTAGCTACTCTAACCAGAACAGCTAATTAGACAGAAGCGAAATGTCGTGGTGCTGTCTTGGATATAAACACATTTGTATAGAGGCGGGAAATATTCGGGGCTTCACTGACATATAGGCTAGCCTACAAGAATATATGTGTACTGAATTAGACAGCAGTTGTTTACTATCTGCTCGATGACAGTGACATGGCCTGTATTCAGCTACAGTTTTATTATTGGCTCAGCTACTTCCAGGAAGTGTCGAATTGGCCAGTTATGAACGTGATGTAGACCTATAGTTGCTGGAATTATAGCTGGTTCCTAAAAGGAAACTCGAATTTTTCAGGTCTCTACACGTTAGATCATTTATTGACTACAAGAGGCTGTGAGTCACGGCACTTGTGTGTGGTTGGCCAATGCGTGTCATGGTATGCTTCCTATTGGTCAGGCCTCAGTCTGGCGTGTTCGTGTGTGGCTGTTTATTGGCGAGTGACCTCCCGCCATACTGCTAGCTCTAGTTCGCCTGCACTTTCACTTCTGTATACTTAGTTATAACACAGAATATTTAGGAATACAGAAGTGAAATAGCCGGTAGGACAGCGAACTCAGTCACACACGCCAGCCAAACGGCTTCCCTGGCCAGCAACATGGCGGGAACACCTACCACTGTTTTACTGTTTTACTTTCCTCACTCCTTGCGTAATTCCTGCAACCAATTTTCGTTCACACCTTTTTTCTCAGTGTTTGTTATAATGTTGTGATATTCATTTATTGTCTTTTGTTATGTCTTAAGATAAACCCACTGTGTAATTTAAAAATTACTGCATTTGATATCACGTTACATTCTGAACCGGGGTTTTTCAGTTGACATTGTTCTTTTTGTAGTGTGCAGTTTGCGTTACACGAAGTAAGTAAATAATTGTTTTGATTACAACACGGAAATAAAATAAACGTCACATTTTGTAGGTTATCATTATAATAGTTGAGTAAAATCAAAATGATGACTGTTTTTCCCCAATGATTGCTCTCCATTTCCGCTAGTGGCCGGAGCTTAGTGGGCGAGAGTGAAGAATTGACTCGGAGTGGAATAGCTGGATGCTCTCTTAACTGTAAACCGACGGCGTCGTCGTAAATTAACGTAAGACTGCCGTAAATAAACGACAGCCAGAATCTTTGAGTTTCAAACTACGTTTCTTGGTTTCAGTTCCTATGAACTGTCCTCCAGTGAGGAATTTACCGCCGGCGCCGGTTGGAAGCTGCCTCAAATGGAATGTGAAATGAGAGGCTTGTAAGTGTACTTTAAACCTGTTTCGTCTAAACTGAGCTGGATAAATTGTAATTAAAGTGCCGTTTAAATGAATGTGTCGAACCAGTTTCCGTGTTCACATGCGGTAAGTGTGTCAGCTACTTGATACACACGCTGGGTTTTAGCAACCAAGTCAACTGAGAGTTGTTTCTATCCTTCTCGTAATATTTCATGGTGTGAGTCGAGGCGTGAACTTACACTCGACTACACAGTAAAAAATATTTATACTTTTACAAAAAAAAATATTTGGGCACTAGTTTCCGAGAAATGGTTTTGTAAGTTTACAAGAACATTGTAACTACAGGAAATGCTTGTAAATATACAACTATCTCTTCATATTGACAAACAATTTTGCATGTTTATAAATAATAATTGTACTTGTACAAATAAATGCATGTACATTTTAGAACAGATGTTCGAAGTTCCACAATTTTTTTTGTCAACCAGTTTCCAAGAAATTGTTTTGTTGAAGTACAAAATGTTGGTGTAAAATCTGAAAGGTCGTCGAAGGTAATTTTGTTTCACAACACTCTGCTCATAAATATGTATCCCACTAGTGCACGCAGGTATTTGTAAACTTTAGACCACTTTAATGACCTGCGACATTGTATTTGTGGTGTCTAGAGTGATAAATGTTCTGGCATTAGTTTACAAGCTTTCTATCGTAAAAGTACGAATTTTTTACAGTGCACTACAAGGTATACAGTAGAACATCTTTGAAGGAAACATTAATGAACCTAAATTTGTTCAGTTTGTAATAATGTGGTTTGTGTTCACTGGTGTTTGCAAACATTTCAAAAAGTCTGTAAATATATTTTTCAAGCTGTTTACTGACGAAGTACAAACATTTTTTATAACCACCGTGATTTGATTTGACCAGTGAACCTGATAATCCATTGTTTTATAAGTACCGGAAATTATTACTAAGCATTGAAGTTAATAAGTAATTTTATAATCTTTCCGAGCGAACGAAACACTTTGTATCGGTAAGAACTTAGGTTTGTATTGCACACGAGCCAGTGCACTTGCTGAACTATACTGACTAATAATAACAGTAATAGTGGTATCGTATGATGGCAGTATCCCAGGGCCAGTGCATACCACCTCGGATGCACACTTACTGCTGAGCACACGTAGTCATCGCTTACCTCGAAGAATGACATGGAATGTGAGGTCCTACTATGGCGAGGTGTCGGAATGAGAAGGGAGAAGGAAAGGGGAGATATGTGAGATAACCCGCCGATCAGTGACATTGTCCGGCAGGATTCCCACGTGCGAATATCCGGGGACTGACCTCGCCGGTAATGGAGCACGGAGAGCCGTGGTTTGAAGCGAGTGTTCTGACCACTCGACCACCGTGACTCCACACTGGCTACTGAGTTGTGATGATTGTTGTCTGAGAATACGCTGCAAGAATGTTTCGTCACTCTAACATATAGGGTTTACATCGCTGAGGGGCAACAGAAAAGAAAGTAGGGGTGGAAGCGAAGTGGAGAATATTGGTACGATTCCTACAGTGAGATAGTATTGTGAGCCGAACTGGTTTTGTGGACATTTGCTCGCAGTGGATAAGGCCATGAACATTTCGTGAAAAGAATTTTGCTTGATGGTTATTGGCTGCGTGTCTATGTGAAGTGACGTCCCACATTTGGCCGAGCCAACCACAGTAAGGTTACCGCGACACCACACGTGTGTTATTTGCAGGTACAAGGCCAAGACACGTGGCAGTTGGAACATATGATCACTGAGTATGAATCATAATTGTAGATGTGCACATAAGGCATTGAAACAAACTGTGGCAAAATTCTTTCCGCGAAAAGTTGATGGCTCTAGCAATGGAGTATGTACACAAGACTGTTATATTCTGAATTGAATATATTTGGGCGACTTTATTCCTAGAGGAGCTCGGCTTAGACGCTGTACGAACAGTTGGCTGAGAGACGTGACGCAACGGTAACACGTTGTACTCACATTCGCGAGGACTCGGGTTCGAACCCCGGCTCCGGCTGTCCTCAGTTCGGTTCTCCATTGTTTTTTGAAATCACTCCAGACGAATGCTGGGTTGGTTCCTTATCAAAGGACATGGCATTGCGATTTATGTATAACTAACAAATCCTGAACAGGTCAGAAATTTCGGTTAAATGCGAAGTTTCTTTCAGCTTTATTTTTTCCAGCGCGTATTATTATTACTTTCCAAACAAAATATTTTACAAAGGCGCAGTCTTACAACAGTTTGTAGAAGTTCAAACAATATATTTCTGACATTTACTTGAATATTTTATAATGAATAACTTGAGTGACTTGCTATTTCGTGTCCAACAATTGTTCTAAGAAATTCTTCATTCTTAGTGTGTCTGGGGACCTTGGCGGCCAAGTTGTTAGAGAACTCGCCTCTCACACAGGCGATCTGGGTTCGAGGTCACTTCCTAGATTTTCACATGTGTAAATCGTACCGGACAACGTCGTTGGTCCATGGGTTTTCTCGGGAATTTCTCATTTCCCCACCCTTCTTATTCCGGTGCTACTCTATTGTAGGACCTCATCTCATGTAATACTCCTGGACAGGAAGATGTCTACTGGCTTCCAGCAGTAAGTCTGCATCTCGGCCTGTGATACCTGGTACCTTCCTCGTACCATATTTTTGTACACTTAGTTTTATCGTATATAAGTACATGTAACATTTCTAATGATAATCAATAAAATATGTATTAGTCTGTACGGATATGGTTAAATGTAAGAAGTATTTTCTTCTCCAATAAAGCAAGTTCATAATAACTATAAGCAGTACAAATATGAACTAGCAGAAAGTACTTAGCTGCAGTAACAACTGTGAGGCGAGTATAGGCTACTATGGCTGATGAGACAAGATTGTAGCAAGGACACTGTCGACTAGCTCTGTCCCTGGAAACAATTGCTTATTGTAGAAGACACACCACACATCAGTGACTACACACACGAGGCAGCGCATATATGTCTCGTCAAGTGTGACTGTCGGGTATACAGCAAGCTTCTCTCTCACAGTCAGTTATTACATCTGTACCTGCCTATATCTGCTCTCTGCAACAAACCAGCTGAGGGAAGCTGCATGTTACACGAGTTTTTATACATTACGTTAAATACTATTTAAACTTTCTATTAACAAACTGAAACCTGTAACTCATTTTTGATTTGCACAAATGTTCAACGAAGATAGTTTCCTGCCGTAATATTGTTTGCACATTTGTTCAAGTATTATAGCGTTATTAAGTGTTCCATGTTCCCCCGAGTTGCCTTATTATAGGACTGAACCCTCCTCTTGGGGGAATCAACCAACCAAGTAACCATACATCTGGTTGATAACAACGTTTACACAATTATTTCCGCCATTCACAGACAAGTATACTGTTGACTGTACGAAACCTTTCATCTGTGCAGTGAGACCAACACAAGACAATCACTGCCTCACAATTGGAAAATCGGCCTTTCGAGACTGTTGTATGTGGAAAAACATAGAAACATTCATTTGACTTGACGACATACTTTCCGCAAATAAATTTGAAAGTCACAGCTTAAAATCCCAATAAATAAACTGCAAGGAAAATATAACGTGCCAATTTACAGCTCATCCGGTCTACGGTTTACCTTAGTCATTGCCTCCAGAGGTTAAAAATGCTTGGTTCACACTCAGTCCCTGGAGGCTGTAGAAGACCAGTTTGTTTCTTGCGATGAACAGATACGAGTCGTCTGGCTTTACAGTTTGTACACGTATAATGTGGTTCAGATTATCTCGAGATATTTCATAATTACTGCTATTTACGTCTCGTATATGCCGTGAAGCTCCTAGAAGGAAATAAACACGACACACTAACCTAAACTTCCTTATAAAACACTCACATATATACATACCTTGCCGTTATTAAATATGAGATCTCCTGGCTCGGAACCAAGTCTGGCAATTATGATTCTATTCGCCGTGGTTTTGCCAAGTCGCTGCGGTCAAATACTAGACAATAACTGATCCCTCTTTGTCTCATGTCTATCTGAATCATAATACTACAACCACTGTTAGTACTACTTCTACCACCTTTACTTGTATTTTTGATAATTATATTGTGTTGAAAACCTCCAGCAGCGTAAAAACGGATTTTCATTTAAGTATCTGATAATGTAACTGCATACAATCAAAACTACGCCATACAGGTGTCCATTATATTTTGTTGCTTAGTTGCGTTCAGTAAAAATAGTGTCACCGCTTAATGTGACCACCTGGATGAATGTATTTTGCGAGTTCGAGACCTTAACGTGCAGAAGCAATAAGGGCGACACAGCACGCGCATCTCGCCTCTACCTAGCCTATAGGGGCGTACCACTGCTGTCTTCTACCAGACAACTAGCCTCTATGAGACATACAGTGGAGAGATTATGGTTTACCGCGGGAAAACTTGACTGTTTACTGGCTTTCGCGTTCGCTTGTACGCACAGCTATTGCCCTATTTGACTGAGCCAGTAAGAATAACAATATTTGGTGCCTGTTATTGGTCTGCAAGCAGCTACGTTGTGTCAAAAGTATATCACCCAATCATATATGTTGCAAGAAACTACAGCGTATTGAAGGGTATGCTGGCACCAAATATTTTCGCTATATACCACCATCTCTACGTATTATTTTATAACGTAATATTAAACATAAATGTGTTTATACATACCTAATTTTTTTAAAAAATAATGTGCGCCGTAATTTCCGTACCTTAAAAGGACCACGAAAATACCAGTGTCGGCAGCGTTACAATACACTTGAGAGGTACATGACGGACTTGAAATTGGTATACGTGTGTAAGGTTCTTCAAATGTTATATTTGAGCAGACATGACACTCAAGCTGAACAGTTTTATAATAGCCTTGTAACGACTGAAGTTCTGCGTGCGACGCGGTGGCTGGCCAGGCACTCACCTTAATGTTACGTTCAGGCGAGTCTCCGACGAGAAGTTTGCTCGCACAAAGAGGCGATGTGACACTTGGTGCACATCCCAGTGTCGCCCTTATCACATTTTACTACTGAACCTCGGCTGCTATGCTACCAACTTTGATTGTGTCTCGTCCCTCCTGTTGAATCTCCTGTTTAGTAATCGTTTCTCATTATAGCGTTATAACTAGGGCCACGATTTTGTCGCGAAAGTATGTTTGCCCAAGTTTGTTTCAGTGTCTCTCGTGCACATCGGCCGCTGTGCTTCGTGGTTATTGGCAGAGTGTCTTTGTTCAGACCCGTCTCTCATTTGACTGCACCAATCAGAGTAACATTATTGCGACTGTACGTCTGTGATTTGCCAGGGCCAGTGACAGTAATTTCATCCAATCACAGACGATGTAGCAGAGCTGCAGATGTGCACATAAGGCATTGAAACCAGATGTTGCAAAAATATTTTCACTATAAAATCGTGTCTATAACTATGATAGTTTACACACGTTTTTGGATTTAGGGCCTAGTCGCCAATCTTTATATGTATTACCCAATGAATTATGAACAGTGGTAACATACTTAGGTGATTTAAGTTAATCTCTTCTTAAACGACGTTCCATGTGTTACTGAGTTACGAGTTTATCGCAAGGTGATGCGTTTTCACAGAGAGCTGTATTATTAGGGAACTGAGCAATTCGCGTTTAGTGTTGAGAACAGGCTAGAATTCAAACAAATTGTAAGTGTTTGTTACTTTCGCAACTCGCTGTTGGCTTATTTTACTCTCCCTAAAGGTCGCTGGTCCAATAAGTACGTGTTTGTAAACAACAAAAATGCAAACAGCAACATAACAACAATAATTCCAACATGGTTTGTAATGCTGCAGTTATGTGCACATCTCTCGTGAAGACTTGTGTTCCCTCAAGTTTGACTGCGCTGAGAGTCCAGCTACGTCACTGCAGACATCTCTCTATGGACGACTATAACCTGCCTGACCCCATTAACAATACCTGCAAGTCAGGCACACCTGCTGTGCCGCTGCCATCTCGTGCCATTATAATTGGTTAGTACAGTACAGTTGGCCGCACTGCCTGTCCAACACCTCCTAACAATGCTGACTCATGTACGGATACTGACGTCACAACGAGTATCGAACAAGCCGCGATGCTATCTTCTAGTACCTGACACTTTCTCATTAATTATTCAATCCTCACATTACACATTACAGACAGAGGAAAATAATTATGTGGAAAGTTTCGTGCTTCGTATTTCACAGTTTTTGTGACTGGAGATCATGGTTCGTTGCGATAAACTCTTAGGCTAACGTTTCATGAAAACGGTGTGATTTTTGCAACGTACGTGGTTGTATGATAATTGTTCGACTCGATATACTACCTACAGACCAATCACAGGTGTCACTAGCACAATTAGTGTTGGTAGGGACCTGCAAAATGCGTGTTTTCTTTTGGACGTATAGTTCTTAAAAGCAGGGACACAATCACGTGGTCTCACTGAGTCAGCAAGCAGCCAATGAGAAGTGGCTGTCTACTTGAGTTCACAGATATTCTTGAAGACTAGCCTACATATCAGTGAGCACGCTGTCTCTAGTATTGGCTTTAAGCTGTCCACATATACGCTGAAACTACGTCATCATCGTCAAGTTGGTACATAATTGTCGTCGTATATTACATGATCTATACTCACTGTAACTGTCGTCAATTTGCAGGTAGCTGAGGACAGTGTGTACACAACTATAGTAGAGTCGAGTCGTCGACATATGAATTAAATCATACTATGTGCATATCTTTGCAGCGTGTACGTTACTGCAGACTCTGTTTTCGTATAAAATGTTGTTTGGAATGCGTATTAATGTGAGGCATAGTAATAATTACAGACGGTGAATAGTTTTGTTTAATACTTTCTTTTGTATCGTAAACAACATACTTTTTTTTTAGTAGAGTCTGCGAGGAATAATGTTGAGTGCTTCCTGAAGACACATGGTCAGACTTAAGGGGGAGTGTTGCGAGGTGTAATGTCGTGTGGTCGGCATATGAGCAGTGTGTGGCGTGTTGTGTGAAGCTGCTGCACTTTAGTCTATATATATATATATATATATATATATATATATATATATATATATATATATATATATATATATATATATATATATATATATATATATATATATATATATATATATATATATATATATATATATATATATATATATA
>PNEQ01009658.1:0-41582 GCA_003012365.1 Medauroidea extradentata
TGGACAGAAACCAGACATTAACTCGCAGGTATTTATAACTAAGATTACTTTTTTATATCTTACATTCAGCCCCCGTGCATTTAATGAGTAGATATTGTAGCTAAAATTTATCGGAGCAGTTTAATGTAGTTGTAAACATTGCACGACCCTATGTAAATAAAAGCACGTGGCATTATTTGTGTTTACATCGGCGGAAAGAAATAAACTGGCAGGAAATAGAAATTAATCAGGGCTTTTTTGAGTGTTCACTTTATTCCGAATCACCTTTATCAGAGTTGAGTTAGCGCTGATTAGACTTGCGCCTAGAGGCTAAGGGGAGGCGTGGCGCGCTTGATGTGTCGTCCTTACCGCTTCCGCACTTCAGGCCTCCAACACGACCACCCAGGCGGCCGTCTTAATTATGGACTCGGTTGACATGACGGTCAGTTTGACACCTAACATGTCATGTAGGCTACTATGAAAATACGTTGTTCCGGCTGTTATTGATAGTTACGAAGCTAGTGTTACGATAGGTTAGTCACATCATGGTCAGAGACACTGGAAAATCCCGGAAATAGTTGACTGTTTGCTAGGCTCCAACGTGATGTATATAACACGGAGTGTTTCGTATCAAAATTGGCTATAGTTTATTTGTAGCATTTTTTCTCTGTACAACAGGCCCAGTTAGAACTGCACAGCTTGGACACACATCGTGTGTTACTTGTCCCAAAACTGTTCACACGTGTCACGGTTAAGATAATTCAGGTTATTGGAGACTTTTGTAAACATTTTCGTGATTTTCCAGTGTCTCTAATCATAGTGTGTATATGCACATTTTTTTGTGCAGTTATAATTGTGTATCGCAATCTAAGTTGCATGAAAGAATTTCACTTGTTTTCCTTTGCTATAATGTTTTGCTTTGTAGCTAGTGAGTTTTAGAAGATAATCATAAACACCAACTGGTTCAGAAAACGCCAAATACTTCTGAAGTCGTGCTTACATTTCCTACACTTCCTTCTGTCTGTGTGCGGCAAGAGAAAGTAGTGTGCAACGAGCGTGGCTTCTGAAAATATATATACGAACAAGTTTACCATCAAACATTCCTTATCTATACCCTCATCTGTACCATCTGCATTTTTCGGAGAGAGGCGGCATGGGTTAATTTTTAAGTTCTGTACTGTGTACCATCTAGGTCCAAGAATACTAGGGTGGCAATTTCGACCAAAACTCGTGTATGTGCCCTGACGTTTCATTGGGATCTTATATTTGATCGTCTAGATTTTAACAGGAATGATGATGTCAGTTAAACTTGTACAGCACATGTGTTGACTGTTCAAGGTTTCGTATTTTTACTATCTAGCCCTCACGTTAGAGAGTGGTCGGTCAAGGTGTTCAGGGTTCCTTTCTTATAGGGGTCCCGTATTTTACTTTTTTGTAAATTTATTGCTAGTTAATGTTAATGTTGTAGCTTCGAGCGACTGCACTTGACTTCCTGGTTTTTGTATGTTGTCTTGATGGTTTGAAGTGTCCTCTGTAAGAGTATTCGTTTATACTATGATATGCATGACCTAATTACTGTCTTCCATGATTGTATCATTCTTATCACCATTTCCCATCATTACAGTGGGGTCGCGGCGGCCTTGTGGCTAGAGCTCTCACCAAGGCGATCCGGGTTCGATCCCCGGTGGGGTCGGTTCCCGAATTTTCGCACGTGGGAATTGTGCTGGAGATGATGTCGCTGACCGGCGTGTTTTCTCAGAGATCTCATATTTTCCCCGCCCTTCTCATTCCGGAGTACCTCCATTGTAGGGATTTATCTTATGTCATCGCCTGGGGTAGATGTCTACGGACGACCAGTCGGAACTCTGCATTCCGGGTTGTGGTACCATTCTCCTTGGGTATTCTCTTCATACGATGTTAAATAGGTCTAAAGAACCTTTCATGATAATAGCGTAAGTTGAGCAACCAGCTTTAGGACCTGTCAGTCACACCGGCCTGCGTGCTACCGCGATTTAAACGGTTCTATATCCGAGTTGGCCATGAAGTTTAGTTCGTATCTTATGATAAACTCAGTTTTTTTTTTCGCTTGTTTCTTGAATTCTCTCCGCCGCCGGTGTATTCATTCAGTCTCTTATGAATTGCTTTGGGCGTGGTCAAGTCCGGTTGCCGTAGAAAACTTGTCACATTATGTAAGCGAGTTGAATAAAGTTTCGTATTTCATCTACAAATGTTGTCAAAATTATTTACAACATAACGGTAACAGTAATTTGCATTTATTTAACCCAGTGACTTACGTTAGCAGCACCTAGTATGCCTGCACTACACTAGTTAATATGTTTTTTTTTAATTAATTGCAGTTTTAAAATTACGTCTGTCACTCAGCTCTCGACACACAATTCTCGAACGTCTCAGTAAGGGGATATGCACGTGGCGCATGGACGATGTTGTAGGTGTCGCGCTTAAGCTTTTCCAAACCGTTCCGTGTACGAAAAAGAACACACACGTTCGTAACTATGGTTTTATCATTTTAAAACTACTGCTCGCTTATTGGAAACATGATGTTGGGGTTCCTGAAATTGTCTACAAATGTTTCTTGCTCGTGAAGGCCTCATTAAAAAATGCCGCCCGTATTGGTAAAACACGACACTAGAAACATGCATTGGACTTAACACCCCAAATTTCCACAAATAAAAATCACTGTCGACTGTGGCAAGTTGAACCTTATCGCTCGCCTGCCGTTGCTCATCAAACGCGGAAAATAACACTATGTACATAGATACATAGATACACCTCTTAAGCCTGCCCTTGATTACGATCCTTACATGATTATCTACACGTTAACTGTTCTCACACCTGCCGGCCCTTCTATCCACGCCGTTTTTAAACGGAATAAAAAGTACAAAATAATTTCTCCTATACAAATACTTGTACGACTGAAAACGGTACATACAATAGCTAGCAGGGGTATACCGTATTGGTTAGTTGTCGTTGGGAAAACTCGCGCAACAGTTGATATTACCTGCAGCGCAAGAAAAAATGTTTGTTACTTAATGATCTATTCGTGTATCAGTTAATCTATTGCATGCGCCCCACGATTTTCCGTCTTAAGTCTTGCTAGTATTTTCGTAGAAAAATAATTTTATACCTTTGTCTATTTTTAAAAACATGGTATCTTTTTTTTTTGTTAAAATATTGTTCATGTTTCTGCTTGTTATTTGTCAATTGGTGTTACGAACATGCGCATAAGGCTTGAGCGGAAAGGTTTCGTTAATAGTTTGTGCTTAGCAAAGTGTTATTTGTTCTCATTTTCAGACTGTGCCGGGTACAAGACACTACATCAGTCCGCATTCGAAAATGTAATCAAGAATATTAACTGACTGCCAGTGATTTTCCACTGATTACTAATTAGATAAGTAAAGTGAAAATGTGTATAGATATTTACAAAATATTGTGTAATCTTACATGTGTCATTTGGATTTTTTATGCATATCGTTCGAAGTTCAAGATAACCAATCACTAAAACTGAAATATTTGGTAAGTTTGGAGGTACCCTCTTCATGTAACGCCGATATCCTAACCGTTGGATCACGTTGAAAGATTGATATAAGTGGAGGACTTATGCATTGTTGTTAACCTGTGTATGCAGGGGCGTAGCCTGATGGGGGAATATTTGGATATATCCCCCCCCCCCCCAAATAAATATAAACTTCTCGAAGATATAATTAGCAGTGTGATATTCACAATTTAGGTATCAAAAACTGCTTAAATTGCATCATTTTGCCCATTGAAACAGAAATTTTTCCAGCAGAGGACCCCCTGGTCCATTACGTGTGACCGTTGTCCCCTTATTGTGTTATGAAAATTGGCTAGTTGGTATGTACCCCCCCCCCCTCCACGATAGAGATCCTGGCTACGCCCCTGAGTGTGTGTAAAATATTGTCCACCATTAACTTAATAAATTGTTAGTGGTAAGCTAGACATCGAATTTTAAAATGACTACAACTCAATGGACGAATTGAAAAGATGCATAGCTTCAGTCATGTGTGGGAAACAATTCCTATCTCCATGGATACTGCAGCCGAACGTAACCTTCATTTAGCTGTTTGGCGTCAAATGTCCCTGGTGAGATGTACGTCAAGAAAATTGATTATTTGTTCGGAATTTGCCGTTTTTTTTTTTCAGGTAAACATTAATCTTATGTATTTGCGTATCTTAACCATGGAGTAGAAACTAATATATTTTTACCCTTGCGTGGAAATCTATGAATGCGCAACATGTTTGCTTTCTGCAATTACCAACTAACAAATCAGCATGTTTGTAAACAAGCTTTGTTTCCCACAATACATTTCCCCTGCAGTGACGTCAGGGGGCGTGTACTTCAAGTCGTCCATTATCACACAAGCGAAAAATTTGAACATGTATGTAACTACTATACACTGTACATTGAAGTGTAAAATGTTTTGTATTCTGACCTTTATGACCTTTGGGTCTCGAGGCCGAAATCATATGAATTTGGTTATATCTAACCACGTTTGGGTTACGTAATAAAGCTGTAGTTTTCAAATGATCGATTGATTATTAGAAATTGTACTCCTTTAATAGTTAATTAACCAACTAGTTCAATCTGTTATTTGTTGTTTTCTCGCATTTTATGTAAGTGTTGACAAGACGACAGTCACCAAAACTTTGAAACTTAATCCGTTTGTTTTCAACTGATACTAATATTTCGCATAACGCAACTATTTCTTATATCATTGCATTTTTCCTGCATTCAGTATTGTTTTAGTGTGATGGAAGATAAATGTTGACCAGTTTTTTTTATCTGTCAATAGTGGTCAAAAAAATTATGAATATATATGATTGTGCAATGTGTGTGTATGTATGTATGCATATATATATGTGTATATATATATATATATATATATATATATATATATATATATACAGTGCGGTTATTGCTTGTATAATGTATCTTGATAGCCTGTGTGATAACTTGTAATGAAAGTTTTATTTTTAAGAGAGGGCACATGTTTTTAAAAGCCAGTAAAGGAAAATCATTCTAAGCTGGTCCTAGAGTGTAATGCGTCAACTTTGTTCGCAAATATTTTCCAGGAAAAAAGTACGCTGTTCCTTAGCACAATATCTTGCGCATGACTAAAAGAAGAAGAATCGGGACCAAAAAGAATTTACCAGAAACGTACCGGTTCTTTAACTTGACGTACAGAGTTTTCGGGATTGCCCATTATTAGCTTAACCTTCCGAAGGAAAAATTAGACTATGAGATTACCTTCCTGTAAGTATGTGCATGTCTGTATGTTAGTAAGTTAAGTGTGTCCCCGTTAAATCTTTGAAACCCGTGGACCGAATTTCATCAAAGCTATCTACACGTACAGAACTTGTAAGGTCATATGCCATTTGTATTTTGTTCGTGTTGAATGCTTATTTTCAGAATTG
The DNA here is from genome assembly GCA_003012365.1 of Medauroidea extradentata. NCBI lineage: Eukaryota > Metazoa > Arthropoda > Insecta > Phasmatodea > Phasmatidae > Medauroidea > Medauroidea extradentata. The sequence continues at coordinate 5,434 of PNEQ01009658.1, forward strand.
CAAACATTTGAACATTTTTGACCCTGTCATGTGTCGGGAACTATATGACCGACGTGTGCAAAAGTTGATATTTTCATAATAATCATCTAAGCATTTCATGTTAAATAGGGTATATTATTTTAGGTGGGCCGTTTGGAAGATAGCATGACGTGAAAACGACTCGATTTGATCACATATTGAGAACTACTGGACCGATTGTAGCCAAATTTCATATGTCGACAGTTCATCATCCAAGAGTACTTTTCAGTTGATTTTATGGTGAATACATAAATATTTTATATCACGTTTTGAGCTCTACGTAATCAATTGTAACGTATTGGGTTTATTTGCACTAAGTTGGATAATTAGTTATACAGCCATTTGGGATAACTTTGTACCACCAGGTTAGTTTCATTTCAAATGAATATCCATTTCGTGTTCGCGTTTTCGTGCAAGGCCACAATGTGTAGGAGAGATGGCCGAGTTGAAAGTTGGGCCGGCTGCTCGACTAGCGAGCCAAGCTTGCCGCCCGTCCGTCCCGAATAATGTATGAGGTGAGAGTGAGATAAGTGGCGAGCAGCGACGGAATGGGAAATGCGGAGGGAAGCGGGAGCTCCCCAAGAAAACTCACCGACCGGCCCACGGCAACATCCGCCACGTTTTCCACAAGCAAAAATCCGGGACCGAACCCGGATCGCCTAAGCGGGAGGCGACTCCCGTGGTCCCTTAATTTGATGTCAAAGAATCAGAAATTTAATGAATTCTGGTATGTTCTTAATTAACAAATTTGTTAATTATGAAGTTCGTACAATGGTAGGAGGCCCCAAAGTAATTTTATAAAAGGAAATGTCTTGTAGTGTTTCCCGGAAATATTGTATGACGTTACCCAAAATGACTGTATTGGTTTGTTGTTTATTTATGATTTTAAAAAATGTGGTGTTTATATGTTTTCTTTTGCGCCAGTTTATATATAGTTATTTGTATGAACTAGTAATAGTGTGCCTTTCTGCTCAGTCCAGGATGTGTAGTGATTGTGTGTGATGGTAGGTGTTGTTGTCTTGTTGCAGGCGTACGGTAATAGTTACGGCGCGGCGGGCGGCGAAACGTTCGGTCCGGAGTCGCCATACTTCCCGTTCAGCAGCGCGCCGCGGCGGCCGGCTCCCACAGGTGAGCTGCCCTACTCTGCCAGTGTTCCCTTCATGTCGTCATGTGACCGAGGTGCTGGGTTATAGTCCCGTCACTACGTCGACATTCACAGCCACCTCCTTTATAACTATAGTCTAGTCAAGCGTCGTTTTCGGAAACATTTATATTGTACTATCATATAGGTGGTTTGCGTTAAACTGAGGACTTTTGAACACAATAATGTCTGTAATAATGACTAAAAAATAATATTTAGTTCGGCCTCAGCCATTAACTATTGAGTACTGTAGAATCGGAACACTTGGATTCTTACTAACGGTGATTTGTTCAGTATCAAATAGTTGCAGGAAACCACAAATTAACTGTAATGTAAAAAGTAACTAGGGTTTCAAACGCGCTCACGTTATCTCGATCCACCTATTTATACATCTACGGTGAAATTTGTAGAATGTGTTTAATTCTTGTTGTGTAAGGGTTTGCAGTAGAGATCAAGACGGCCGTTACATTTTGCATTTGAACTGTTATTCGGGAAAGTACGGTTTCCTCACGGCAATCAAAACACCACACGTCACATGTCCACCTCCCCTCCCCCTTGCGCTACGTACTATATATATGTTGTTTTTATTCTGGGTTCAATGGCAAAAAGGGCTCAATGTTGCGACCAGCGACTTCTGGAACGGTGCCTTTGTACCATAATATGGTATCCACGATCACCAGTACCTCTCACCAAGATCCAGTCATATCTCGCTCCACACAGGAAATAATATTTTGTGGGCATTTACCCTGCAAAATTTATTTTGTGGTCGCCACAAAACCATTTTGTTGAGACCACAAACATACTGAGGCCACCACGAAATTATAATGTGGTTACTACAGTATAATTATTCAGGGAAGACTTCCTACAAAATTTTTATTTCAGTTCAGCAGGTCATAGACGTTTCACAGATCAAGACCTTCATGTAACCTCACATGCAGTTTTCTAGTGGAGTCAAGTTGAGCGAACGTGCAGACCAAGCAATCGGGCCACATCGACGTATCCAATGGTCTCAAAGTCATTGCTCGAGACCGCAACATGAGAAAAACTTCGTGGTGCGCCATCGTACTGAAATAATATGTTTTGACACATGTGCCGTGGCACATATTCCAAAAATCCAGGCATTAAGGGCGCTGCCTACCCGTGGGTTAGTTGCTCAAAACTAACGGAGGGCGACCTTGAAGCGCGCATCAAATGCCGCATCGCCACAAGTCTATCACTGAACTACCGTGCGATATTTCCACTGATCCATTTTAAATATAGGACTGTAAGCGGTGACTATGTAGTTTTATTAATGGAAAGTCTGTTGCAAAGTTCAGTGCATGTTTCTTCCGAGTTTCGCATCCATGCGGTTAGTACATTTTGAAATATGGCAGGTCGTTTTTAACGTTGTTGGAGGGCTTAGTAAGGGTATTTTTAATGAGCATGGTGTATTAATGACATGTCAACCTTTTACGAAGTGTGTTTTCTTTTCGTACGTTAGAACAATGATGGGTGCATATGGAATAGTGCCGTAAAAACCTGTGTACGAACACACTATAACGTATTTTAAGCGCATAGTATGCGGCGACCTTAAGTTTTCAAGGAAAATCAAATACTTGGAGGAAGACCTGGCCAATAAAATGTCCACCCAGAAATCCTGCCCACAGGTTGATTCCGTACCGTTGCTGAAAAACCCAGTAGAAATCAATGTACAGTATGTAGCGAGAGTGGGAGAGGTGAACATGTAATGTGGGAGCGGTCCGTTTGTCGTTGGGAGCGGTATGTTTCCGCACATGTTAAAATGGAAAACGAAACCGTCTTGGTCCTACCACAATCCCTTGCGTTGTATAATAGTGGGAATTGACACATCCTGTGCATGTTAATTGGTCACTTTATCATTAATACCGTATCATATTATTTTGCACTGACCACAGGTTCGTGCTTTTTATATTGTTGTTTGATCATATCGAGGGCGTCATGCCAGAAGGGCGTGTCAACCACATGTTGCATATAGCTGATGCTCCCTTCTGGAATGACGCCCTCGATATATCCTCAAAGGATTCTACCACGTACTTGAAACACGGCAAGTCTAATACCTTCTTTAAAGCAGCGTATTAAATAAAATAACTAAACTATTGTGTACTAGGTGGTCGCGAACTCGGCCATTCCAGTTGGACAGCCGCTGGTATTTAATTACATTTCTAAATGTTGTTATATTGCAATGAGAAAAAAAATTATGGCTGCAGCAATAGTTAGTAAATACGAAGCTATCTTAAATTGTTGCGGGCATTTTTCACAGTTTCAGTGGACTGCAGACAGCAAAATTAAAGTACAATCATAAGCATTTTCTAATTTCTTAAATTGTATGATTCTACTGAGATCAATTCCACAGTATAGTGAATAGTGATTTTTATAGACGTTTCTTATAAATAAGAGTTCCAAAGCTTTAGTGCAGAATGACTGTTCAAATATTGGTTAATTACTGGGGTAGTAGCCGTTAATGATTAACGTCCGTTGTTTGCCGTATTCACGTGTGAGAACAGGCAAGTCGGCGAGGGTATTTTGCCCACATATACAGACTAATGATTGCTAATACATTAGTAAACATTTATTACAATACGTAAGGTGCCCTGCAAATAATAATCGCCATTAAAGATATCTAAAACTTTGGAACGAGAAAAAAATTGTATAGGTTTGTTTTAATAATAGCTAGAGATAGGAAATTTCGCGAAAAGATTTTTGCAACACTTTGTTTCAGTGCATTACGTGCGCATCTGCATCTCAGCTTTGTGGTCAGTGATTGGATGCCGTAACACCCGCAAATCACAGACGTGATGTGCCGCAGTTGTCCGTGTACTGACAGTCAGATGAATAACGACTCTGCACAAAAACACTTTGTCAATAGCCATGAAGTTGAGCTGCAGGTGTTAACGCAAGGCACTGAAACAGAGGGGTAAAAATCATCTTTTCACCAAAAATTACTGTCCATAATAATAACCGTCTGCTCCGGCCTTCAAATCGGCGAACGGAGTTTATAGTTAGAGGTATGTGAATTTCGCGAATATATTGTATATCAGGTAGTACGACAAGAATGTAGGTCGTACTTCACTGTCGGTTATGTTTGAACGATGGCTGTCTTGACATGCCTTTGACTACCGCAAGCCTGGGACCAGTGTGTCTATTGGTAAGGCAAGTAGGCTTACGTCTCGTCGACAGCGAGGTAAATTGAGACGGTGACACACAACTTCGTACAATAACAGAGGTTGGGAGAAACCATCCCAGTATTCGCTTGAAGCGATTTCGGAAAACCGAAATCAGGGTGGCCAGAACCGGGGATCGAACCCGCGGCCTCCCTACACTCTAAAAAAATTTTGTAAAATTTACAAGGATTTTCTTTGTACTTTTTTAAATCCTAGTAAAAGTACAAGTATTTTCTTTGTACTTACACCGACCGTTCCTGCACTGCAAATTATTTTGTAAAATATGACAAGGCATTTCTTCGTAGTTGTACAAACTTCTGTAAGTGTTGAAAAATTTTCATTAAAAAAATGTTAGTCTATAATGTTAATAGGATTTTGTTTGCAATAAAACTTAGAAAAAATGTGTAGTTTATATAAATTGTAAGTTCGCCCGAAATTACCTGTGCAAAGTATTTTTGTGGAATAAAGTGGACCTTTACATTAATTGCGTGATTTGAAATAAAGAATTATTACTGAACTGTACATTGAGTGTATACAAATAAATAAAGACTTACTGTTGCCGAAGTCACAGTGGTCTAGGGGTAAGATGCGTGGAACCTAAGCATGGGGAGAGTGGTTCGAAACGTAGCACCTCCCGAAATGTTTTTATTATTATTTTTTTTTCAAAATAATTTCATGTATACGTCCTTTATTCAAAAGTTATTTGATAAATAAGTTCAGTGTTACTTATGCAGTACAATAAACTTTTTTTTTTTTTTTTTTTTTTTTTTTTTCGGTTTATTGAAAGTATAGCCACAAGGCTAGTCCTCGTGATTTTACAAACATTTACCTTGTATTTTATTACAAGGGTTACCATTGTAGTTTTACAAGGAATTCCTTTGGCAACTGGGTTTCCAAGGATTTTATTTGTAAAAGTACAAAAAATGTTTAAATGTATAATGCGAGTATAACGTGTTACCGTTGCGCCACCTTCCTCGGTGGCGTATATTGGACACATAATCTAAGCTGCTATTTGATAAATCCGTAAAATTCTCGCATCTATAATCATTATTCGATATCGTGTTCTTACGTGTAGCATTTAAGAATATTTTCATGTCTGAAGGATAGTTTCATATGTTACAATGAAATGACCACCCCGAGTTTGGAGCATTTGTCGCGGGAAATGTGACTCGCTGGCTACACCAGGACGAAAAAGTTGTAATTTAGGATCATATGGTTAGAAGCGCTTCCTTATTTTATTCGCTGCTTCTTTGAATTCACAAATGAACTTCCTAGTTTCCTAATTACATATAGTAAAGTTTCGCATCGTATCCGGGAGCAACTTAACTGAATTTACACGATGCTATTAGTGAAAAGGCATACTAGTTAAAGTTGTGTAAGTTTAAATAGCTTGGCCTCAGTTCATAGTTAACTTTGTCGTAACCACTTACACATAGACAGCAAGTACACAAATTACAGAATACAATATGTACCTAAAATTTAAATTTTTGTTTTGTTAGTGCCCACTTCCTCCCTTCGTGTCGAATGTAAGCTGGTGATTAAAATAAAGTTATGGACTTGAATATAAAGTAGCGTAGCTCAAGATTCTTATTGTTAAAATTTTGCACAACATATCAGTAATATAACTGTTAAGCCACATAATTTTCCAACCGACACACGGAAAGGAAAAATATTTTATGACATCTATAAAATATTTTGTTAGTATTCAGACTGCCAAATAGTTTTTGTGCTCACCATAAAACATGTCACCACTTTGTAACAACAATTTTCTTTCAGTGTAGTTGAAGCTTCTTCGATAGCACTAGCTAATAAACCTGTATACCTCAAGATGTTGAGGTGTTTGCGACGTCCAATGCACTTCTGCACATATTCACATTTTTGCTGCGAGATTTGCTCTCGGCATTTGTGGCAGATGTACGTATATGCGTAAGTAATTTGGTGTTAATGTTGGTAGACCCGTAAATCTGTTCACGCGTAACGTAAAATTAAGGACTTTTGAAAATGCAATGAAAATTGGGCGCTTTGAGCGTCGTTCAATTGCCTCAATGTATAAATGTTAGGATTTTTGTTATTGCTGAGCACGTTCCGTTTTTTCACTCACAAAAATTATTGTGTACTGAACGTAAGGCAGTGAAAATTATTTGTCAGTATTTGAAGGAGCAGAAAGAGTAACATTATTAATTCTCAATATTTTGTGAAGAAAGTACGTAAGATCACTCCCCCCTACGTGTATATGTTCAGTTCTTTACGTGTGCGAGTGTATGTAAGCGTCCATATCCCTAACTCTCCTAAAAACATATTTAAACTACTTCATAAAATTTTAACAACACTTTGGTGTTTATCAATGACGTTCGACACTGTGTTAGGCCAAGCCGGTAGCTCATTTGCATTTATGGCGTCATTAAAATGTTTAGAGAACTATGTTACGATTACAGCATATTAAACCAGGAACAGGTATACAAGTATATGATAATAAGGTTAATTATTTGAATTTATGATACATAAATATTTTCATTGTAGCGATTTATCACCTTGTTTGCGTAGACAATGTCAAGTGTAAAATTATACAGCGTTTGTGATGAAATAATAATGTAATAAACGTATGTGTAACTAAACTACATATTAGTTTTTCTTTACGTAGCAAATTACGTTTCGAATAGGTTCTTGGTGTGTTTTTGAGGTGCAAGTGCAAATATCGAATCTGTAGTATGTAAAACCTTATGGCGTTTCAGAGATGCGGAGGCTATCGCTGAGCCAAATTATGGCGCAAGATAATTGATTCTGTGATGCCAGGCTATTTTTGGTGTATTTTTACCGATATTCTCTGTACCCGTCGAAGAAAAAATGCTGTTAAAGGACATACTCCCCTATTTGTCCTTTTTTTCGCGATATTAATTATTTTTTAGTCTAAATGAGAGCAAATATCAAAAATATCTTGGCAGTTTGGTTTAAAATGGTATCCGCCATGTTAACTGATTTTTTAAAGACAATGTATACTATGATTTTAGCTAATAATGTAGGCCTAACTAACCAATTTCTCAATGATTTAATTTTTAGTCGAAACCGTATAATTTCTTGTCTTGAAAAAATTACTCCATCATGGAAACAACAATTTTAAACAAAACATCGAAACAGGTTTTTGATATGTGCTCTAGTTTAACTTAAAAACAATAATTATTATAGTAGTACAGTAGAAACAGAAAGGTATGGCCTTACGGCTTTATTTTCAGTGGGACTGTATATACTTACGAGCATAGGCCCGAGTTTCTAGGCTTTCCAGAGAAATATTTTTATTTAACTCAGACGAGACCCGATATCGTAAAATTGATCTCTAACTTTGTTACAAAATGGTTTTACTATGTAATGTGGTTTTTCCAGACAAACGGTGTAAAGATTTTGGTTAGATTATCAATTAAAAGGAAATTTGTTAATTAACTAATTAAATACTATCATGCTGTTACTTGTCTCGACAAAATCAGATTATGTACTTAAAACCAGTTATAACAAAGTTACAGGCCGGGTTTACTACATCAGCTTCGGTTTATGATTTAAAAAATATTTATCGTTAACACTGTAGAAACTGGGGCCATGCCCGGTACTTTCCCAATTATTGTTGTTATTATTATTATTATTATTATTATTATTATTATTATTATTATTAAAGGAACATACTTTTTTATATCGTAGAATCCCTACATTGTTTTATCACAAATATATAAATATTTGTACCTAATTTTTTGGTAGCAGTAAACCTCCTAGTTTTTTTCTTCAGATTTTTAGTTTCGTAGACGTATCTTGGGCGTACATCTTCTTCTTAAAAATTAAAAAAAAAAAAAACTTAACCAGTTTTCCCTTATTGACATTTCAAAGTAAAAAATTGGCATGTTTTTACTTAATACACCTCCTCATAATCGATGAACATAATGAAACGAAGTAATTCACAGTCGGTTAAACATGTAATGGGTTACTGCTTGAAGCATTTAAAAAACCCATTACAAAATAATGTTGTACGTAAGAAAAAAAAATAGATGAAAGTATCAAAACATTTTGAAATTCAGATTTTTTTATTAGAAACAAGTTTTTAATAACTTTTTTTAATATACATCAAGCTGTTGTAGTCTGTTGCATGTCGTTTCAGAGTGAATTATTTCGTTTCATTATGTTCATGGGTGTGTTTGAAGTAACAACATGCAAATTTTGACTTTTAAATGCCATTATGGGAAAACTGGCAGAGGAATTTTTTTTTTTTTTTTTGTTAGCGAAACATGTATTCCCAAGTAACGTCTGCAAAACTAACGCTATTTAATACAAATTTTAAAAGAAATACTTTTCTTCCTCTTGAATTGCAAGTTAAGGTGTATGGAACTGTAAGGTGTCGAGCGAACGACTGTAACACTTAGTAGCCGATAAAATCTAAACTACTACTCATAATTATATTTTTTTCCCGAGTATATATCCTATTAGCGGACATTTATTTATATAGCACTGGGTGGTAGTATGCTTTACTTTCGAGTAAAAAAAAGTTGAAAACGGTATTTAGAAAAATAAAGGGATTGAAACTCAAAATCCATAAAATTGGAAAACTGTAATTTTATAAATTTTAGTACGATAATATCCAGGACTCTATCTAATATATAAAATTATCGTGTCACAGTGTTGGTTTCCATACTCCTCCGGAACGGCTTAACCGATTTCAATGAAATTTTGTATGTACATTCGGTAGGTCTGCGAATAGGTTTTTGTCTATTTTATACTCCTAAGTGCTATTGTTAAGTAAATATTTTTTAATTTAATAATTTTAGAACCCGGTCGAAAACTGTAAGTGATAATTGACCAGTTATCTCCACGAGCTGATACCAGTCTATCCCCACCAGGTGTCGCTGCTCTATTATTATTATTTATTAATTTCTTTATTATTAGACCTCTTCCACTTATATACCACATCCTTACACACTTACAATAAGTTATTTATGTGACAAAACAACGTTTGTCGGGGCAGCTAGTAATAAGATAATAGTATTTTAAAAAATATCCACCTTTTGATTTTAAAATAATTTAACTCAGTGAAAACCTGTGCGCAAGTGGTTTATGGGCACGTGCTTGGCTGAGAAAGATACGACCCACAACCAGCCGGCCGCAGGGCCAGCTCCACGAGGAGAACAGTGGTCTCGTGTGGGAATGACAGCTAACTGCACCGCCACGTAATTTACCGGCCACTAAAAGCCGCATGAAAACTAGTTCGCGCGCGCGGCGAGGCGGCGAAAATTGTCGCGCGCATCGAGGTGTTGAGATGTGTTGGCTGGTCGAGGTTTGACGTCTCTCGCGCCACTCGTAATTTACGATAACGATGCCACCTTCAGTAGCCGTCGTACGTTTATTATAACTGCTGGGCCTTTTAAAATATAAACCACGTCTGCTTGCTATAACAATTTATTTCCTTCTGCTCATTTGCTTGCTTCGTTCGCCCTCGGTGATCGTTTCAAGAACGAATAGTATTTACTTTGATAAATTATTTATGTCCGTCCGTAAATATAGGATAGAAACTTTGCGCCGAAAACTCTTTATAGTTCAGCACATTTACGTTAATGCTATTACAAAATACCGATTGTTCTTCTTGGTAAGTTACAAATGTTGGGATTGAAATTGATCATCAGCTTGTAGTTACGTGTGTATTATACAGATATTGTAATTGTGCACATGATGTAAAATAATAATAACAAACATCTAAGGTTACAGGTTTATGAAAAATTCCATAAAGTCTCATGATCTTTCTTACTACGGATCGCCGGGTTAATTGAGCATTAATTGCAAATGTACGTAGGATAATTGAACATGCGTATCAGGATAATGTGTAATTGAACATAGATGTGTACGGAAGAAAATTATTGTTAGCTATTATGAATCTCAAATTTATATTACAAAAAACACGCCGAGGCGGATTTTCCAGGTCACTCGCTCAAAAAATCTTTGCGTATTCTTTCTTGTATTTTATTATATCTCGTGAGCTAGTGCATTATTATTATTTTTTGACGTGTTGGTGACTGGCGTACCAGTACAAATTAACAGTAAGTTAACAAACTCAGCCCTAATTAAATAAATAAGTTTTGCCTTCAGAAAAAATAATACAAAATCAGAATTATTGTCAGATAAGCCAGACAACACAAAAGGTGTATATAGAAAATAGTAACAACTTTGGGCGAATGTCGTGCAGAGTTTTGGCAGATATAAGTATATTTCAGGGTGAGTGGATAAAAAATGTCGATCAGCGCTCAACATCGAGGTCGTTAGCGTTGGTGAGGGTTGACATGAGGCGAGTGTGAAGCAGCGCCGGAATGAAAGGGCGTGGGAAACGGGAGATCCCCTGTATAACCCGCCGACTCGCGGCATCGTCCGGCACGATTTCCACATGCGAAAATCCGGGGACCGACCCCACAGGGAATCGAACCAGTTATATTCCAGAATTGCTTAATATTATGGGAGTAATGTCTTACATAGGAATAGCACTAAAAAAATACGTACGAGTGTATTAATTTCGTTAATCTCGTAAGCTTATTTTCTGCTGCCGAAGTTATCTAAAGAAAAGGATGGCCCTTTTCTTATGGCTGTACATCCTAGCGTAGAAAAAAATATACATGCGCGTACAGGACACCTCTGTCTTCAATATGATAAAAATACAGTGTCATTGCTGAATTTCTCATAAAATTGCGTTACAGTGAGTGACTTTGGTCAGCCCTTAAAATCGATGTCTTTAGCGCTGGTGAGAGGTGACCTGAGGTGAGTTGGGTGCAGCACCGGAATGAAAGGGCGGGGGAAACGGGAGATCCCCGTAAAAACCTGCCGACCAACGTCATCGTCCGGTACGATTCCCACATGCGGAGACAGACCCCGTCGGGAATCGAGCCCGAATCGCCTTGGTGGGAGGCGAATGGTCTGACCATTCGGCCACTGCGCCCCTCTCTGTAAGGATCACGCTCTTTAAGGCCACGCTGTTTTTGCGAGTTAATTTTTTAAAATCCTTAAAGGGAGCATATGATATCACAAAACCGTTATAAGAGAAATATTGGAAAATGTATATACTATTTATCCCAATTTTCTTCCAATCGTAAACTAATATATTTTTGACTGGTTATCGATTAAATTAAATTTTCTTAAAGTCCATAACTAACCACAATTATAAAAACTTACATTTTGAAAAAAAAAAAAAATTGGACAAAATAGTTAAATTAATTTCTAACATTTCTATGTAGAATAACGATTTTTTTATATCTGCTCCCTTTCAGGAATTAAAAAATAATATTTACTAAAATTGCATAAACAGGGACCCATGGCCCTACAGAAGATATGATAAAAAGTCACGGTAAATTAATTTTCCATATCAAGACCGAAAGACTTGTGCACAAATTTGCCTGACATTTCGTGTTCGAAAAAAAAAACTGACAAAAGTTTTTTTTTCTTCCTCTTCGTAGCGAGTAGTCCTGCAATGCGCGTTGTAGAGCTACTGTATTTTCTTCGACTGATCTTGGCAACAGTTTTGCAGTGTCATGTTCAATCGTAATTTCATGATAATTGCGTTGTTGCGATCATTTTAAACAGTAGTAGAAGTTAATGGGTATTGTTTTCATAGTGTCCATTAAATAGTTTCTATATTAGTGTTAGAAAGTGCGGAATGCTTGAATTTTAAAACTTAAAATAAGACTTTCAGGTTCGCTTACTTTTTTACGGCTGGTTTATTGCTGTTTGAAATAATTATTTTGGTAAAGTTAATAGCTATGCATCTTTCGTATTTTTTTTTTATAAATAAATGTTGAAGTGGTAGAAAGTAAGTACATTATTTCTACTTATAATTAACAGTTGCGTATAATTTCTTTTTTGATTTTCGCATTTGTGCTGTAATTTCTTGTTACAGGACTTACGAGAAATGTTTCCTGTGGTAATGTAATAGAACATTGCAGTAAAATAATATCAAATAAAATTGAAGATCTGTAAGATTATATATAAAGTTTTGAAAGTGTTTCATTTATCGAACATATCTACCTGAATCATCTGATGTAATTTTGTAGCTTATAAAATATTAACCGACAAAGCCATACACGAGCTATTTCACAAAAATCCTTGCTGGAATGAGACAGCGAAAAGATATATTATATTACGGCATGTTGGTAACCTACCATGAGTCAACGAAAAGTGGAGGTGCCCATGTTCAGCCTAATGAACTTCGGTGTTTAAAGTCAGTTTATCTTATAAGCTCTAATGGGACAGCGAGTTGGTATCATTTATAAATAGGCGTCGGTAAGATAAACTAGTTCTGCCATACCTGTCTTGTCTATTCAGCTTAGCGCAATAATCCCGTAGAATTGATGAACCTCCATCTCTTGCAGTCTGTTGGTGACACTTGTTACGTATCGTGTTAGTGGAACATGGACATTTATTCATTCCGTACTGCATCTGGTTACATAGCCGGTTATGAAAAATAAAAAGTATTTACCGTCTTCACGTTTGGAGAAAGCGGCTTTTGGGAGCGGTGTGTGATAGGATCTCTTAATTATAATGGAAGTGATGGTGAAGATAATAAACTCGTTTATACTCGTGTATAATATGAAATTTATGTTTTAGGTGTTAATCGTTCTTGAAACGGTTGTCTATAAACATAACTCTCGTAAATCACCTGGGCGTAAAAAATATGCCCCCTTCAAAATATTTTGCGCTATTTTTCCATGCATATGAAATGTACTGGCCAATTAAATGAGTCAAGAATTGACATTTTCATTTAAGAAGTGTGTACTAAAAATAATATTGTAAAAATAAGTAGCCCTGCAATGACAAATTTTTTTGCAATTAGTTCAGATTATGGTAATCATGCTACAATCTACAAGTATAGAAATTTTGAGAAAAATCCTCGCCTGTGGCATGAACGGTTTTATAGCGTGTCGCTAGTATTCTGTTTTATGCGCGACTCCTAAAAGTATTCCCAGTAGCTTTATTGTGTGTTGGTAGGACGCACACTTCAAACTACAATATTCATTGTACTTAAAAATACACGTCTAACGGAAACATTTTTTTTTTAATTGCTAAAAATGCTTTTTAAAACTGTCGTATAAAATAATACAAACCTGATTTGTAAAACAATGAAGTGTTATTTTTTACTTTACGCCATACGTTCAAGTAATAAAATAATAGGGTCGCTTTTTAAGGTCTAATAGAAATAAAAACTGCTACGAAAACTCTGCGCGCTAATTTAGTAATCTGTTCATACGAGGTATTGTCTCGCCCTGTTGTTTACCTATTCTAATGGTCTGCAACTGATGAAAACCTTTTCTAAAGGAATTGTTTTGAGCGCGTTTATGTTATGAATTTGTTAGTTCAAATGCGCTTTTACGCAGGTGTGGTAAAGTTTGATAGCTTATACACCGTGTAAGAACGGAATTTAATATGTACCTTCCTCCAGTCGCAAAGCGCTTTTATTGTTTCTCAGTATGAATATTGTTAGCTTGTTAATTTGCTAGGTTATTCGAGGAATGAGTTAGCCAAGATATTTGAGAAACATTTATTACTTTGACGTTCGTTTATCGGCGACTTGTTTATTCAAGTTTGAGTTTAAATATATATCGCACACCTAATGCAACACCAACATAACTCAATATATGTCATTTTGAGATAAAGGCGGTTCTCTCACATACATGCTTTCAGATTTTTGGATTTTTACAGTTCAATATAAACATAAGACAAAATATGTTGGTATTGCACTGAAAAATAACTTCTGCTCTTTATCCCCGTGCTGCATAAATAATAGGAACGTTGGTCTTGTCATTAATAATTGCTGTTACTTAGCAAAGATGCTAAAAACAAAAATTTTATTTAATTTTTGGAATGCTTTTCTTGGTTATGTTAGTATTACATTAGGGAAGGAAATCTATCCTCTCTTTCACTACACACATAACTCAAAAATGTTGATTTTTTAGTTGTGTTGGTATTGCATTGGGGGTGCGATATATATATATATATATATATATATATATATATATATATATATATATATATATATATATTATATATATATATATCGCACCCCCAATGCAATACCAACACAACTATATATATATATAATGTGCCTTACGCCTGTGTAGGCCTACCTACGCTTATCTATAAACTGGTTACTTTTATATTTAGTTTATGAGTTATTTTAACTGCATGCTTTACTAGGTTCACTGTAGCAAAAGTCTAATGCAAGACTACTTATATAATGCGGCAGCTTTTATCATTCTGTTCTCCTAGTGACAGACGTTTATTTAAAATCTGAATTTGGAACTTAAATGTGAAAATTATTACAACATTTATGTTTTTCTAAGATCCTTTGGTAGTTGTAAATTATATTCTTAGATTAATACGTTTGTTTTTATTTGATGGCGCTATGCGCTTAACGTGTGTGTGTTTTGTTTGATGTCTACACTATGTACTCATTGTTGCTACAGGTCTGGAAAACAGGGAAAACATTTAAAAGTCAGGGAATTTCAAAGTGGTCAGGGAAAACCTGGAAAATTCGGTGAAATTGCTTCTGGTGACTGGAAATTCAATATTGTAGAACAAACGTTAGGTTTAGCAGTAGGAGTGTGCAGGTTTTTGCGGTCATTGTCTAGTTGACTTGCTTGACTTCTGGGCTGGAGTCTCATCTTCATGGCTGCAGGTGTAGCGATTGACTTTCGGACAATGGCACAACCATTTTTTTTATGAAATAATTATCTCTGGATTGTGGTAACTGAGTGTGTCGAACACATATAACTGTCTGTAGTACATTTATAAAAAGTTTTTTTTAATAAGAATGTAGGTATAATTTATTTCGACATTTTAAGTTAAATTATCGTGATTTTTAATTCCACAAAAAAGATTGGAATTTCTTAATTTGTGTCTGGAAAACCTGGAAAAGTCAGGGAAATTTGATCTAGAAATTCTGTAGCAACCCTAAACGGTTGCAGTGTTTTGAGACCATCAAACTTAGGTACATAGCTGGCGTGGTGACGTTTAAGTCTTTTAATTTTTTTTTTACGCCGGTTACCATACCTTATGGCGTAATTTCTTTTACATAAAATAAATGAGGAGACCACGGTGGCTTGTATGTCATTCTCAGGAGTCTGTTTATTGAACATAAATGGACGACGAAGTGTGCCGAAGATGCCTGAGAAGATCCATCTTTACCGCAAGTGCCTTCTGGTCGTATTGGCGCCAGACGCTGTTGTTAATTTTTCTCCCCTCGTTGTTGTCATAAAACACTGGCACCCTGCTGGTGGCGTCGCAGATACCACTACACCCCACCAACCAGCACTTGCCTTACTCCGGCCAGCGCCTTCCCCTTTCGCCGCGTGCTGTAATCGCCGCAAGGTGGCGATCTTGTGTCGCCGGCAGAAATATCGCCCCTACTGTCACCGCCACTGCGCTGCTGCTCGATGTCTTCTCCTGCCCATGAATACATCGCTGACCCTTGGCCGACCTCTCCTGTCGCGGGGGAAAAAACTCGCCTGTCGTCTTAGGGCGAGAGTTGCGGGCAACAAGGAAACAAGCCTCGGCAATCCGCACCCTTAACGCTGTCCCGATTATCAACGTCATTGCCTCAAACGGGCCTAAGAAATGTAGACGTTTCGAAAAAAGCTGAGTTTGTCGCGGAGCGAAAACTGATCCTGATGAACTGTGTATTTGTGAAGCTGCCGACTCGTCCAGAAATAGACCAGCATTATTCAGTTATCTTGAATTTATCACGACATACGTCCCATGTTTCTTTGTGTGTGTGCTTTGGTTGTTACTGCGTGTATCGTGAAATCACTTTTTACTGCCCCTTCCCTGTCCCCCAGCAACAACAGGGCCTTGAAATGTGCTAATTTTACCACGAGCCTCGCATATTTAGGAAACGAATTCTTGTATGGTTAACTTACGCTGCGTGAATATAATAAGTACAATATTAAGTACGTGCGGAAAAGTGACGCGTATACTGAGAAAAGTGGAATAAAAATGAATTCAGATCCATTATTATCGGGGTCTTGTAATAATGCTGTTATAATTTCCCCCCATCACCGACGTCGCCGATTATTTACGCGCAGTTCCTTCGCATACACTGGCAACGCTTCATGATGCAACGCGTCGCAGCCTGCTTACGAGTAGACGGTGCACATTTTGACTAACTGGTGTGAGCCAATACACATTCTTGTTGTCACATAAGTAGTTTAGTTCCCAGTGTTACGGAGAACACACCTCCGAATTGTGTTGGTTGAACCGCGAAACACCCTCTACTTTTTTTATTACTGTTAGCAAATGTTATGAGAAGTAATCATATTTACAATTTTTCCTAGAGTTTTTTTATTGTGCGCGGTATCTTTTATTAGTATTGAATTCGAACGGAAAGTGTCGTTGAGTTAAGAAATCAACGTTTATAATTTAATGTTATTGCCGTGGTTTCAGTGAAAGCCCAATATCAGCGAAGATTATCTAGATTTGCAAACGAAAGTTGTTTGTAAAATGGCAGGTTAGCAAAACTGTAGTAACTAGAATGGTTACTAACAAGCTAGCATTTATTTGCGTTTTAATATAGTCCAAAAGTGGTTGTCAAGATGGTGGGATTTGAAGTAGTATCCCTCGTAATTAAAGGTGGCTTCATAATAACAACCTCGAACACTTGCAGTGTAAATGTCAACGTCAACGCAAGTGTGTCTACTTTGAGTATAAAATATTGGTAATTCCTATGTGAGAGCTATTTATTGTCGATCGATAACGCAGCCCTGACCTGCACAGAAATGGAAAGCGGAGAATGGGTTTGGAATACAGCCAGGACAACCAGTTATTGCCAGCAATGTTCAGCTCTGATTATGCTATTATAGGTTTGCCACTTGCGGGCGCCACGTGGAGTGAAACGGTATTACGCTTGTTTACAATCATGTTTTATTTTGTTACACCACAATTTATTTGACTTGATTATATTTAAAATCCGAAACAGTGTTACTAGTACAACTATTGTAGCCCACAATTAGTTACTAATAGGATCAGACGTGAACATAGGGTCAGTAATTTTTTAGCACTATATATGTTTTGTTTGTAAGATGTGTGTTCTGTATTGAGAAAAGAAAATTAAGGGTCTAATGCTGTTAATCTTCCTTTTTATTCGTAGGATTTGGACCTGCTGTCACCCATGTGAATAAGTTGGCATCCATTTTGGTTATTGTTCGGGGCCACAGTGGAGTAGTGATTAGATACTTGCCTTCACCACAACGATCCAGGTTCAATCCGCGTCGGGTCGCTCACATTTTTCACAACGTGCTAGGTAGTATCACTTGCGGGTTTTCTCGGAGTGTTCCCGTTTCCCGCGCGCGTAGCATACCGTCACCTCTTCAGAGGACCTAATTGTATGTAATTCCCCCATTGTTCGGTGGTTTTTTGGTTATCGCGTCGTTTTGATAAAATTGACAGTTAAGCTGTTAAGTAACGTATCGGGCATATTCGCGTCCATTATTGTGCAAAGTAGCATTCAAATGTAATGTTTATATTATTTCCATTTCTTTTGGAATATAATGTTTCAGCTTTGTAATTATTTTTACAAACTAAAACTGTATTCCGTATTCCATTAGAAATATGTAGTATGGCGCATAACATTTAGAAATAATTGTTGTTGCATTAACATCCTTTAAAAACATGGTGTAATCGTGCCGGACGATGCCTTGCGCCGATAGGTTTTCTCGGGGATCTACCATTTCTCCTGCCTTTTTGTTGCAGCGCTTATCTGTACTCACCTCATTATCCCGGCCTAATTTTTCCTTTTCCCTTCTAGCTTTATTCGTTAATCTTTAACGCCTAAACTAGCACTGGCTCTAAGTAAATGGCTTATTTGATCTAATATTTCATACATTATACAATTTAACGAGGGTCATATTGTGTTTTGTCACCCTTGTGTTCAAACACAAATACTATGCAAGCAGTCTGACACAATAATTTACACTTCTGTTTTTCAAACGAAGCTAACCTTAATATTACATAGTAACTTATTTTAATAGTATTAAAAGACGGGTGAAAATTGGTACCAGGTAGTTAGTTAGCCGAAATTGGGAGTCAACATTAATTTTTTTTGCGCAATTAGTCTCCAGGGTACTATAATTGCGACTGTGCGTTATATATGCACTTCAAATACGTTGTAATGTGTCGGGAAATTACGTATTTTGCTTAAAGTATACCACATGGGCTTAGTGTGATAAATTGTCACGGTAAGGAAACAATTCAGACGAGTATGGAATGCCATTGTTAGGTATCTTTTCACACTAGAACTCTTGTGACAGTCACTGGTGAATGTCCCAGGTGACGCAACTTGGAAATACCTTGTTTTTTAATTGGAGCTTTCGCAATGGGACACTGCAGTGCTTTGGCGGGTCATTGTGTCTGGGCCGGTCACTGCTGTAGTTACACAGGTTTATATCGGAGCTATCACACTGGGACACTGGTGATGGTCACTTGTAACATGTGTCAGAGATAGGTAATGCTGGCAGTGTCTGACTACACTGACTCTTGAGTCCTGTCACTTGTGACAGTCACTGGAGGTGATGGTCACAAGGCCGTACCCGAATATACGTACTGGACTCGTATATAAAAGAACATTGATGTTTGGTACAGTGTTTCAAATTATACTATGATATGCCCTCTACTTAAAGTCCTAGAGTAAAGACGGTTGGCTGAGTTTATAGTGGTGATGGTAACAGAACGCTGAACAACTCCAGACAGGCGGCGCCTTTAAGTTAATAGCTATTCGTCATTTATTGACGTTTGTTCAAGGTTCCTAGGCAGGTTGTGTTGCGAATGTCATGTGTGACCTCGGGCAGCGCTGCTTCCGTAGTTCTAATGTCGCGGTACAATTAAATAGTAGGTAAGGAAAGGGAAAATTCACAAGTTCATTGACACGCGTGTTGGAATTCACTGTACTATGCAGACTCAAGCCCTTTCTATTCGTTCATTGTCTGATGTTTCAGTGAGTAGCAGCTAATGGAGTATGAGTATACACAGGACATCGCATTCTAACATGCAGGTTATTGAACTCACGAAATATTCCTTTCCCTATAATTACGGCTTAAGTTGGTAGCATGTCCATTGCGCCGAGCGGTGTTCAGTGGGACTTCCGTCTCGCTTAGGAATATCATTGGCGCCTAAAAGCCATGTTGAGGCGTGATGCTCATGTTTTGTCACCTTTACTGCTCGAACGCGCAACATATGTCCACCCCACGGTCGTAGAACAGGTCTGGACACTCGCCTATCTACCAATGTATTTTGCTTGACCCCCTTGTTGTTTGGTCGTAGTACGTCAAGTTACCGAGAATATTGTGTTTTATTGGCGCTTCAGTTAGGGCGGTCGGACCCAAACTCCGCCCACTTTTTTCCATTGTTAAATTTATAAAGTAAATAAAGATTGCTGGAGCCTTTTCTAAAATTTGTGAGCGAAGGAAGTATTTCGTAAATTTATAAAAATACGTTTTGATAAATTGAAAGGAAGTGGGCGGAGTTTGAGTCCGACCGCCCTAACTGAAGCGCCAATAAAACACAATATTCTCCGTAACTTGGTGAACTACAGCCAAACAACAAGGGGGTCAAGTTTCCAGGCGAGTGTCCAGACATGTTCTTCTACGGCCGTGGTCCATCCCCCGGCAACCTTAACTCTCGTCGACAGCGGTGCCAGTACAGAAGGAATCATTAGCTCCGACAATGTGAGAGTCGTGAAGAGAATCTGCCATGACCTAAAGGTAACAATTCCAGCATTCGCCTGTTTGGAGAAAGCATGGGAAATGGAAGTCGAGTTAGTCGGAGCAGGAATGTAACCCCGGTATTCTCGAATGCGAGTCTAGTGTTGTACCACCGCGCGAGGTCGGTTTCAGGCAAGTCTCGCAGTTTTACTAGTAGAATAGTGCCAAGCTGGAGCTCTATAATTGATCTCTCGCCTAGATTGGAGCGTGAAAGCTGCAGCACTCGCCGCTTTAGATCTTTCACCGATAGTTACGACCCGACACCACTGCTTTATCAGAGCTGTTTCACGCCTGTACTATAATACTCTATGTATCCTAGATCAGATCGATCATAAATAAGCGGTCACTGCTGGACCGAAATTACCGTAATTTCTTACAGTTATAATTGTGCGTTCATTAACGATATGCGATTTGGTATAGCCATAATTTTTGTGTGTATATGTGTGTGGGTGGGGCGGTGGCAGAGGAGTGTGGGAAGTGTTTGCAGTAAAAAAAAACGTTATCCTTGACCTGAAATCGTTAAGGATTGGCAGAAGACCTACATGAGGAAGGTAGTTTTCGTGTTAAACTGATCGGATTCGAACACATTTTTTAGTTAGGGGTATGTATCAAGGTTTGTATTGCTCTTAGAAACATACACTATAAATACTATGAACTTACGTACGTTGTACATTGCATTGAAAGTTGGGTGCTTGAACTAGACGCAAGTAGTCACTCAGAGGTGCATATTTTCAGAGACGAAGACCGGTCTCAGAATTACAGCGGAACGGCAGTTGATATACTAGTGTGAGGCTCTTTTCGTATGACTTTATGTCAAAGTAGGTGGTATAGCAGTACAGGGAGCCGCGTTCATCTAGGGGTCAGACCTCTAGGCTCCCACCTAGGCGATCTGGGTCGATCCCCGGTCCCGAATTTTTCGGTTGTGGAAACGTGGTGGACGTTACCGTTCACCGGAGGGTTTTTCTCGGGTAGCTCCCGTTTCCCCCGCCTCTCTCATTCCGTCGATGCGCCGTACTCATCTCACCTCATCCATTCTTCGGGTCGGCGGGCGACAGGCATGTCACCTTCACCCCGGCCTTCTCTCATATACAATGTGACCCTGCCAGAAGGCAGGATTACGTAGTGGATTTTCATTTCCAGTGTAGCAGTACACTCAGTCATAAACACGGTGTCTGCATAAATGTCTAAAGTTTAAAGTAATTTATTTAGAGATATATTGTATATTTTTGCGTAACCACTAACGCGCATGGTGTGTAGTAGGCCTATATAAATAATGAAAACATAATTTTACACGTATGTCAGTTTTGGTCTTGATTACGCTGGTGGTGTATGTCTTCTTAGAGTGAAACTAATGAGGGCATCCTTGTATCTTTACAGGTTTGACAAGACATTTTGCTTCGTGCCTGACGGTGCCCATTCGCATATGAGCAGAACGGCGGTTTTTATCTGTGCCATGGTTATTTTTCGTTTTTGTGTGTTTGTGGGAGACCAACGCAGGTTGTCTCGTGTGCTGTGAGAAGTAAATTTTAAAGAGAGCTGCTTATTACGCTGCCGGTGGTTGAGGTAAGTCCCGTGTAGGAACCACACGAACTACTTGACGTGCCACCTGGAGTATCTGTACCGTTGTTCTCTTAAAAGTTAGTTGGAGCTGGTGCGTTAGACGTGCTGTAGCGTGGTACAAAATGTGTTTTTCATTGTATAACTATTAAACGTTTTTTCCATTGTGTTTATCTCTGAAAAGAAGACACACTTCGAAATATGTGTTACTTAAAAAAAAAAAACGTCCTCTTATCAAAACCATGATTGCCAGCTCCTCAAAAGATGTAAAAATGGCTTTTTGTAGCTGGAAAATAGTAAAACAAAACTATACAGACCTGCGGTGGATTTTAACACACACGTTCCATAAATAAAACAATGGAGTGATCGCCTAGGTTCCATCGAAGAACACTTTCTTCGAAAATACTGCACGCTTGTATATTGCTATGTACTTAGAGGCGAAGCGGTGTTTAACTCGCGTATTGGAGTCGACTTATCGCCTTACTCGGTTTCCTTGCCTAAAATGTTTAAAGTAACAGATATCGTAAAACCATAGCATAGATTTGTTGCGAATTGTTGTTGTTGTTGTTGTTGTGTATCATAATTTTACTGGAGTAAAATAGGATAGTTTGGCCTATTTTTTCTCAAGTTTAAAACGGTAACCAGTCTTTTTTTTTTTTTTTTTTTTTTTTTTTTTTTTTTTTTTTTTTTTTTTTTTTTTTTTTTTTTTTTTTTTTTTTTTTTTTTTTTTTTTAAAGAAATTAAGCTACATAAAAACAATTTGCAACAAGCCTATTAAATTGTTTTAACCTGGATTCACAGCCTCCACGTAGCGTACGTACGTATGTGTAAACGTTGAAACATTGAGGTTTCATGCAAGCATTCACAACCTCGCGTAGCGCACGTACGTATCAGAGTTGATCGATACTGTAGATCGTACGCTAACTGGGGATTGCGAATCCTTCTTAAAAGTTGCCGCAAGAACGAAAAATTAATATATATTTAATAATATTTATCACACACTTCCTCTGTTCGTTGTAAATTATTTTATATATTTTCATTATAAAATCTGATTATTTATTATTTAATGCAGATATTTTGTACTAACAAAAACAACTTTTTAACACTTCTGGGTTATTTGGTTTTTGAATCCAATCCAAAAAATCTTACGCAGGTGCGTGCCTACGTACGGGAAGTGTTGTGAATTCGACTTTCCTGTATCCGTTCCCATTCGCATTTTAAAATATAATTTTCACATAAGCAGTGTAAATAGCAACCCCTGGACCTTAAGTGAAATGACATTATTTGACACGTGTGTGTGTGTCGGAAGTAGAGTGGCCAACACCGAACATGGAGGTCTGAGTCCTGGTGAGGATGTAATGAGATGAGTGTGGAGCACAAGCGGAGTACAGGTGTGTAGGAAACGCGAGTGCTCGGAGAAACCAACAACACGCATCGTGGTGGAATCACATGGGCATGACAGAAGCGATACGGCCGTTGCGACACGAAAAACTAAATATGTCTGCCAATCCGCACCGAGATTTCTATGACGTCAGCGCGCCAAAAATGGCGCTCACGACGCGAATTCCTAACAGAAATTATATGTAATTTATTCGAAGCGGAATTTAATTTTGCTCCCAAATGTTGGTAGTTAATTGCGTTTATATATTTTAAAAGAGAGATTTTAGTTGTTGAACAGTGAATCATCATGACCCTTTCTAAGCAACCGTGAACTTGTACGTTTGTTTCTTCATTTCGGAATGCCAGTGGGTATTTCAAATACATTACAAATAAACGGAAAAAATATAACGTCTGTCGATGTCGTACTAGAGGTTAGTATGAAGTAGCAATGGACTATTTACAAATTTTTTAGTATTTGTCGCGCGGCAGCCAAACTAGTGTTAGCAATAACGAGAATTTTTAGTATCGCATCGCACCCGTCGTGTCGCTTCTGTCGTGCCCGCGTGATTCCACCATCACATTTCTCACGTGTTAATATCTTTTAATGCCCCCCCCCCCCTTTTTGTAAATTGAGCCACTGTCGCTGTTGTGGAGTGGAGAGAGTCTGACCATTACGACACCGCGGGACCCTGTCAGTTGTTTCAGGGAGGTTACATAGCACATGCGATTATAACTACAGAAAGGAATAATTACCGATTAAAATGCTTTGCATACTATTATCCACTGTCGTGTGTTCACTTCAGCCCCGACCATTTGTTTGTCCACTAGTTGCTACTCACTGGACAGCAGACAGTTAACGAATGTACGCGATCAAAATATTTAGAACTATAGGCTATAATTAGAGGTGATTTATCGCGGGAAAAGTTGACAGTTTGCTGTGCTTCAATGTAATGTATTCATTTCTTACGATTTTGTTTCGTTACTGGCGAGTCCCTATTTGACTGGGCCAATGATAACTATGGTGCACTACTACGGAGCGTCTGAGATTCGTCTGTAAACAACTAGACTGTGCCACATAACCGTCGGCCAACAATACATGACGCAGGACGCTACACTGATTTGCAGAATACGCTGGCAGAAAACATTCTCGCGATAAATCACCTTCTCTAGCTATAATTAGAGCCACGATTTTGTCGCGAAAAGATTTTTGCAACATTTTGTTTCAGTGTCACGCGTGCACCTCGGCAGCTCTCCTTCACGGCAATTGGCAGCATGTCTTTGCTCACACACGTCCCTCATTTGACTGTACCAATAACAATGATGTTATTGTGACGCAATGCGCCTGTGATTTGTCAGTAGAACATCAAGACGTGTGACAGTTAAAACGTCCAATCACTGGCCATGAAACAGAGTTGCGGATGTGGACATAAGGCATGGAAACCAAATGGTGCAAAAAACTCTTCTCCATAAACTCGTGCTCTAGCTATAATTTATGAAATCGAGCGACTGGTGCCGAGGTTGTGGAGTACCATATGTATGCTTGATTTTGTGTACGTGTTAACTAATAGTCGTAATATATGAAGCGAAGTTAAAAGAAGAGCATGAGCAGTGCTGTATTGTTATCACTTAATAATTTTTTATGCGAAACAAACGTGTTCACAAAATATGCGTCCATAAAAACACGCACTTCAAACTATGATCCTCAAAATTGGTATTTAAAAAATCCTGGCCGATTCGTAAAATAACAAACGGAAGCTTTGGTTTTAATTTCACGCAATATTTTTGCCCAGATAAATTGTTAAGGCCAGAACCTATGTCTCGTGGATGGAAGTATACTACGTAAAATCTGCGCGCCAATTTAGTGCTCCGCGCGTAGAGGCTTTTTTATTCTTGATACCAGTACTAGTGGCTCACATATCGTTTTTATTTTTCACTATATGCATTACATTGGGCGAGGCCTTGTCTTCCTTAATACGGCTTACACTTCAAACCGCAGTACTAATCAGGCGAAAAGAAACACGCGTTTTAATTTGTCACTCCGTCGTAATTCCGAATTTTTCTATACAAGATGTATCAGTACAGCGGTTACAAACTTTCAGAA
Organism: Medauroidea extradentata; assembly: GCA_003012365.1. Taxonomy (NCBI): domain Eukaryota; kingdom Metazoa; phylum Arthropoda; class Insecta; order Phasmatodea; family Phasmatidae; genus Medauroidea; species Medauroidea extradentata. The sequence continues at coordinate 30,565 of PNEQ01009658.1, forward strand.
GAGATACACCCGGACGATGGGGAATCACAGAGCAAAGCATGGTCAGAAACGCTGTCCTGGCGCAGTAGTGACGGCATGAAACACAAGAAAGAAAGAAAGGACGCGAACAAGAGGAGGAAACATGTTTGTTATTCTTAATACAACAAAAAACTAAGAGAAATATAACTTAAAAGAGACATGATCATCATCACTAGTCAAGACTTCCCAGTATTTTTGCTGCTGTGTTACGATTAATAAACACGTTTTCTCCTCTTGTTCGCTTTTCTTTCTTTCTTGTGTTTTGTGTCGCAGGAAAGCGTTTCCGACCATCGTCTGCGTGTACTATACCTGTCAACTGTATTGTATAAATAAACGAATGTCTGTGTCTGTACGTACGAGTTCCTATACCATTCGTCTGATTGTGATGAAACTTTGAAGAGAATTGTGCGTGCGCTCGAGTAGGTTTATGACAAATAAAATGTATATTAGTGGCTAAATAAAGGAGGGGAAGGGGGGGGGCGAAGCGGGGCAGGATGCCAGAACGGGGTACTCAACAGTCGCATTAAATTGAAAACCACGCGGACGAAGTATCGGGTAGTAGTGAGTAAGCTAGTGTACACAGTAAATGAATTGGTCATTTTACTAATGTTGGCAAAGGCTTGTGCAAACGTGTGTCAGAAACACATGACCGGCTTTACCAGGGTATTGTTGACGTGAAAAGAAGATATTTGATATGTGACCCTCATGGTCCATTTCAAATATCCAGGACAGTAGACGTCCATAAAGGAGGAAAGAATTACGCGTGTTCACACTGTGGTGCAGGGAGAGTTGCCTACCCACCAGGACGTAGCTACGAGTGTTACCTTCGTGTGTTAACGCGGAAACGGTGCAGATCCTAGAGAGTTGCTACAAGCGTACAATTTTGTCTAATTACGTACTGATTGATTACTGAGGTATCGAGCACCAATTTTCGCTCACACTAATCGTATTGTATGCAACGGCAGGGTGTAAAGTCGCGGTTTTTTCACGTGATTGGGGTGCGTACGACCCACCATAACTTTATTATATTACATATTTCGGTTTACTTACTTTCACATACACATTTTGTGCCTCTAACACTAGTGCTAATCATAAAATCCAAGAAAATATGCTTTTCGGACTTCATATTTAAGGGCTTTTACGGCCCGTAATATCCGTAACTAAACACGGGTTTCACTATCTTTCTGTTTTAGTATTGGTAGCCCTGAATGTTTGCTTTTGTTGTGTCGAGAATTGGGAGGGGGGCGTAAAGGCGAATTACAGCGAGGTCTGGAGCGCCGATGAGTGAACGAGGTGACCATTGAGCAGTTCCAGAATGAAGGGGCGGGAGAAATGAGGCTCCCCGATTAAAACCGCCAACCAACAACGTCAGGCGCGATTCCCATGGTGCGAAAAACAAATTTACAAACCCGGGTCGCCTTAGCGCCTTTATGGGAGGCGAGCGCATTAGCCAATGCTCCAACCCCGTGGTTCACTTTAGGCAAAAAGAATGTGGCTGCGACATTGAACTCGGGGGAAATATATCCGTTGGTGGAAGCCTTTTGCTCCGAGACTGATCGTGTCTCCTCCTCTTCCTCTCACCAGTTCGTCACCTTCATTGTGCCTTACGTGAGGATCCCCGCTGCGCCAAAAACTGTCAGGAACGCGTCAAATACGAAACACATAGCCAGCGACATCAGTCAGGCGGCTTGTCGCGCAGCGTGAGAGTCAGGTCTCGCCTTTTGTCCATAATGAAGTATATTGTACGTGGCGACCAGGCGGCGGTTCAACGGCACCTTATACGGCCAGCTGCCGTAGGTTCCCCGTCGACTATCTATTGCCTGTCGCACGCCCGCGAACCTCTGTCCCCGTGGCCCACTTGGTGTTCCGTCATCGCCCCGCCGCCAACGATCCTGGGTTCTCGCTTCGAATGAGCTCCGCACGTTAGCACGTTAGGCCTGCGTCTTCTCATATGATGGAATGTGGTGCAAACTCTCCCGTTATCCCTATTATACCAAATAACTCCAAATTCCAGAAAACACTAAAATTTATATATATATAATGAAGTTATTACTATTTTCCAGGTATTTTCTTAGGCCTACTATGAGAAAAAACACATTAATTTAAGTTCTTTCTTTTTTGGAGTTGCAGTAAAAATTATGTCCAAGCGAGCTTAATTTAAAAGTATTAACAGTAATTTCTAAACATTAAATTACGCATTGCCTGTATGTATAATGTGCTGCGATTCTAATTCCTTGTTGTTTTGACCTTCATCGGCCGCCTTTTGAACTGGATATGTTTTGTTTTGTCTTACCGATAAAGTAAATGCAGTATTCCAGAGTTATTTAGGTTTACCATTGTATTCATTGACAAATTGTTGCAGTTTTTGTCGGGTCACTGTAGAACGATATGGTTTCTTTCTGGCTACTCTCGCCATATAAATTGGCATCGTGTAATATATTCTGTACAATCTTGAGAGCTTACAGTGTAGGTAGGTGTTAATGTGATATATTCTTCTAGAAATGCTGCATTTCTGAATGGTTCTTTACGTGCTTATGCGACATAGATCCGTCATTGGCGGCGTATAAGCAATTTTGGCCTTCTCGATCGTCGCTTACTTTCTGTTGCCCCAGTTTATTTGTGCTGATTTAGTATGCAACTGACAGTTCTAAAACAAATGGCGACGGTTTTGTTCACTTCGTGATAATTCTTGTTCTGCTTAAAGAGAGAAACAACTTGTTCGCGTCCTGTCCTTGATAGTTCACGAATCTTGCGCCCCATTTTCTCACCACCAATGGTGGTTACGCAGTTGGAAACTTAAGCATTTGACTTCATGATAGCTTTCAATGCATGGATTTTTTAGAGTCGTGCACATTGGAGCTGGCATAGCTAAAGTCACGCAGTAATAACTCGGGTTTTCGGAAAACTGGAAACATAATGTCAAAGTCAAGATGGTCGTTTGCAGAGAGCCAATAGGTGTTGTTGTTATAAGAGTTTCTTTCGGCGTGTCGTTTTTTATGCAGTACAGGGATTTCATGTGAAATGAAATATATGTGTATTACATCAGTATTTGTAAGTGATCTTTAAGTTGCGTCAATAGATGGCATTGTTTTTTATTTACAAAATATTTCAAACTACGTTATTGTTTTTCATAATAATGACTTATTTTCGCATTATTTACGTAATATGTGATTTATTACACATTACAGTCATATGTGGATACTTCGACTGCAGGGGTAACATTGACCGATTAAAAATATTTACTACGCGTATTTTTTTCTGCATGTAATGTTCCCAAAACAAATATATTGAATCGGTCGTTGTTACTCTGCGGTCAGAGCATCCACATTTGACGGTATTTACGTTTTGAAATATAACTCTTAATCGTTTTTGACTGTCGTTACTTAAATTTTGCATACGTGTGTATTGACGAAATACTGAACGTAACGTAAACATACAGTACAGTAGTAAAGTATTCAATGTGTATAGGCCTTAACTCCCACTACCAACCTGACAACTGATGTAACGTGAACTCAGGCTGTGTTACCAATATTTAGAACTCGTACTAACTCGCACAATTCCTTGCGCGCTCTTTATTTGGAACGCCACCACACTCCTTGCGTGTTTTCAGACGTAAGTAAATAATGGCCCCCAGAGTACGCATCGATCATGCATTCACACATGCTCGCTACACATACTCGCACTATGCCATTTAGAACAACACACTCAGACGCCACTTCCAACTCGCGAGTACATGAGTATGCATTTTTACCTATTTGAAACAAGGCCTCACTAGTTTTTGGAAGTCCTGCACACAAACTGCTGGAAGTTGATAATGCATGCTTTACAAAACTAAACAAGGCTACACCTCAGCTGCAGGAATATTGTTTTGACTGTCATTTACATGATTTCCATTGAGTTCTCATCCATCTGACGTCGGTGTAGTTTTAATTTGAAATAACGGGATATACGAATCTGTCCCTAACTCAATGACATTTTGCTTTACATTGCCCAATATACATACCGTAGATCTAGGCGTGCGACACTAACTCAGCAACAGAATTTTTCTTAAATTCAAAAATTGTTCGCGTACTTACTTTTAATTTCTGCGCACTTCCATCAACCAAATTTATGTTTGGGTTTCATGAACGCCATCCTTATTTTTCATTCAACGACATTCGGCTTTTCAGTTCCGCTAATGTAATTTCATTTATTGATTTCTTTTTGACGTAGGTAGTTAGAAGAGCAATAATGCTCCGATCATTCCATCCATAAACGACAGTTTTTTTATCCATTCCATACAAGGTGCCCGCGCTGGTTTATTTTTCTCCCAGATCAACGTAGCAGATGTATGAGTATAGTATGTTATAATTTCTTTATGACTTAAGCCTTTAGATGAGCATGGTAGAGCGTAGTAATAGTACACTGAGAAAAATATATTGTTGTAAGAACCAGATTTTGGTTCCTCCAATCATCAGTTATTGTTAACATAGTGACAGCTATCTGGTTACAGTTACTATATACATATGGTAAATGGAGATAGTAATACCAGCAAAACTGGTTATTTGTTGCCTTTACAGAGTTGCTGGTACTGTCAGCAATGCTATTCCGTAGAATTAACAATCTCTACTTGTTGCTCCTAACACCGCAGTATGGTAAATTTAACTACATGTTTTGTTGCTTTGACGGTACTGTGTAGTAATCCAGAAACGTAGTTTGATATTGTTAACTATCTGTTCTGTTGCCTTTACTGTGCTGTTTAGTATTCCCAGTAATTCAGTATAGTCATTTTAACAATATGTTCTGTTGCATTGAAAGTGCTCTGTAGCACTCCCAGCAATGTGCAATGGCAATTTTACAATCTGTTCTGTTGCTTTTACCATGTTGTGTAGTACCTCATCAATGCACAATTGTAGTTTTATCAATCTGTTCTGTTGCTTTTACAGAACTCTTTTGTACTCTCAGCAATGCAGAATTGTAATTTTAACAATCTGTTCTGTTGCTTTTACGGTGCTGTGCAGTACTCCCAGCATTGAAGTATTGTAATATTAACAATCTGTTATGTTACCTTACAGAGCCTCAACAGTCGCTTCTAATGCATTCTACAGAGCGGCAGTGTGCTTTTCTTCTTTCAACAGATCGTTGCAAAAACCTGCTGTGAGACAAATATAACAACAGTTTATGTGTTCTCGCTTAAAATATAGCTATTGTACATTATATATTTGTACAAATATAGTGTTGTGGCGATCGGTACTATAAATTCGTTGGTAATTACACATCTCATCACGATATACACATCAGACAAAGACCTCTGGCCCAGCTAACTTCGTACAATATAACAGGTTTCATTGGTTATCATCTCTGCCAGACCTGATCCTCCTGCTGTTGTGGAGATTATAGCCGGGTGTCAACCATATTATTTAACAAAATCAGCAAAACATAAAACTATATTTTAAAGCTTATAGTACAAGCATTACTGGCAAGAAGTTCCTGGAACTAACAACAGATAGCACTAATGTCGCAGCCGTTAGTACCTCCAACAATCCATTGCACTGTTGTAGCGACCATACTTATCTGTTAACTCCACAATACTAGTTCTGTAATCTGAACAATATCAGATGGTGCTTTTAACAGTCCACGGCACAATTTGTGATTACTATACTCGTTCGTTAACTGTACAATTCTAGTTCTGTAATCTCAATAGATCCAGATATTTCCTCTTACAGTACATTGCTCTGTTGCAACAAACGTACTCATTTGTTATCTCTACACGGCTAACTATGTAATTATAACATAATTAGGGGGTATCCCTAACAGCCCACGATACTGTTGTAGGTACCATACAACTTCTGTAAACTTGAGGAAAATAAGTTATCGTCAACAAAACATTCCTTTGCAGTTACTAAACGGCAATGTTGGGTTTACAAAATCATGTTCTGTTATCGTAACAATAACATTAGGATTGTATTTAAAACCATCTGTACAGTTACTAGTACAGAACACACTGTTCCTGCTACAGAAAATATGGTTTCTACAACAAAATAACTTTTAACGGTTTTTATATAGTTATAATAACAGTTTGGATTGTAAAGTATTACTGAATATTCTGTTACTGGTACTAAAGTTTGGTTGTTGCTACCCTATATTGTCATTACAGAACTGTTCTGTTGAATGCTGCATGCTGATTTCTTTCAGTGTATGCATTATTCAAGCTATGTTCACCTAAATATATTATGTAAAGTAATCATATTATGTAGTACTTCGACAAAACTAAAGGACCTTAAGATGTTGAGTCAACTTACCCTCTCCATGATTTTTAATCACATTTTACGTGATTTTACAAAAAATGCTTACATCTCGCACATATCATAAGCCTTACTAGATTTCTCTCTAAATCACCGCAGTTATTTGGTTTTTCGCATGTGGGTATCGTACAGGACGACGTCGTGTGTGGATGGGTTTTCTCGGTGTGCTTCCTTTCCCCGTCCCGTGCATTCCCGAAATACTCCATACGCACCCCATATCGCGCTTATCACCAAAGGTAAAGAACTCGCCAAAATATCTTCTTTTTTTGTGATGTTCATATTTAACATACATAATGAACTTTGGCGTATGGTTTTTTTTTTTTTTTTTTTTTTCCACACAGCGTACGCAGATTTACTTGTGTAAATTCCCTTATTCGTGTTCGCTGGAGTAAGTGAATGGTTATCGTATTGCTGTGCCACTGAATTAAGTAGCCTACATTTAGTCTTTGAATGTTAGCCCCTAATTTGTATTTCTTGTACAGAATAAACTGTGTCCGCTGACATGCTAAGTACAAATATTTACATAACATGTAGTAGGGAACTGAGAAAAATAAACAGTCATCGCTCGTTGTATAGTATACGCTAACCAAGGTCTTTAAAAGGCGTGGTGGTAATACAGGAGATTTAAAGGAGCTGTATGCGAGGCGTCTTGACGACCCTAGCGTTATTTAACAGTCGTAAACAAAGCAGTGTCGTCATTCGGTTGCAAGCACAGTTTACGAGTACACGCTAGCGTGTTCGTGAGTTTTATTAGCGTGGTTGAGAAGGCGTTTAATACCTCGCTGCTGAAGTAAACGCTCGGCTCACTGACCGACCTTAAGTATTTATTACCTGGCCTTGCCTTCGTGGCCATGAATTTATTTACAGTACATAACCTTGTGCGTTCAATAAGAATTGAGGTCAGTAGAAATAATTAATACTTTCAAGACGGTGCCTTGATGAGTCAATCGAAATAGTGTAAAAAAAAAGGACGCTTATTTCGTTTGTATATTAGCATACTATAACAACAAACGGAACATAAGGAAGAAAGCTAACACAGTCGGCTTGGAATGTTGCCGTTTCTGAGCTAGTTTCGCGATGACACCTACAGCGCAACATACGTGAATGATAAAGCACTGCGGCAGTTGTAAGACATGTTGCCGGCCAGGTCTAAGATACGAAGAGGGCGAGTGGTTCTTATCTGGACCACTTAAGATACAGGAGTATTGACTGCATGTTCTTCGTGCCCCACCTGGTGAAGTTGTATACATTATCAGCAACCTAATCGCAGATGTTAAGTTCTGTGTCACACTCTCGAAGTTGTTTGTTTACCTGCCGGCAACAGCGGCGGCACACAAGTTCAAGGTTGCAGTTGAAGACGCAATCCACTGTGCTGCAGGTATAAAAAAAATATTTTACTGTTGTTTAAGAGAGTGTGGTAAATTGCGGTTCATAGATGAATGTTGAAATCCATTGTAGGAATTCGCTTTGATTTGAAAGTAAATATATTATTAAAACATAAAAATAGCACTCCCTTGAAGTTTACCGTCTTTTTTTGAGAAAATGTCTTTCCAATGCGAAGAATTTCCTTAGTATAACTTAATATTCTATTCCGGAGGCGAATCAAATAGTTTACCAGAAACGCATTGCACAATCAAGATGCTTGCCTACAAAGTCTATGGGTGACCCTGTCACCCGCAACATCTCTCATCCTATTTTCTAAACACAAGCCACTGAACTGATGTGCAGACTTCTCGCCCCCATCCTCCGCAATGTGACATTCAGTTGCTACACAATTATATCGTGAAATATGGTGTGTTGTATACGCGTATTTCTTTTTTTCCGCGCCAAAATATTTATACCGAAATAAGACGGCATGAAATACGCATGTTCGCCCGCGAGAAAATAAGCATTGAAGATTTTTAAAATGGGTGTACACCAATGTGTAACATTCTTTGAATGCTATTCCTAAGAAGAAATTACGTGGGCGCTTTTAGCGATTATAGATAATATTTTATCTGTGTAAGTTCGCCACTCGGCGATCTGGGTAGTTGGCCACATTTTGAAACTTCACTTAACAATTTTTTTATGTTAACTTTTGAAATTCGTCTGTTGAGTAGTAGTTTAACACCAGTTCTGTGTTAGACTGTATGCTGGTTAAAACAGAAGTGCCCCGATAACATTCACCAACCAACGTCACTTCTTATCACAGTTCCCACGAGTAAAATATGTTCTACCTGCCGAGGTCTCTGTATTATTTTATGTGAGAGTGATAATAAAACCGATACTGTTGGAAGAATCCATGCGTTTTTTTTTTCCTCTTCATACATGGTGTGTCAAATTACCCTGGCCAAATTCAGTTTTACGATGTTTAAATGTCTTTCTTCTACAGTTTTGTTGAAATTAGCACAGAAGAGTACAAATGTATCATATCCGTATTGTTGCTGTAATTATTGTATTTAATCGCGTTTTATTTTCTTCTGCAGTACCAAGGTAACAAAATAATTCTTCAGACCGGTCTTCTGAAATGTGCGCAACCTTGCTGGACATGAATCCAGAAGTTTAGTTTTCCCGTTTATCATTCAGGTTTCCCACTTTACAAGTCATTACACATAATCCAGAAACTATTTTATTTATTTAATGGTATTGTTAGTGGCGAAGTTGACGTAACTTACGTTTTCTTGACCACTCTTGGAACATAACATACACTCTGAAAAATAGTTAGTAAATTTGCCACATGTGCGTATAGGAGCGCTAAGAAAGTAGGTATGGTATAATTGCTTCCCAGACATCCATGGTAGCACTCCTAAACTTCTATATTAAACAGTCAAATGTAAACTGAAGTTACCAAACTTGTATTGTAACTACTGTAAAAGTTTGCATATTTACAAGACGGAAGTATGATGACTGTCTCATACTGCGTCAGGGATAATAACTTCCTAAACATTTTAGGAATATTTTTACAGTGTATATGTTAACACAAGTAAAACGATAATTACAATAAACACAAATACACAAAAGTAATACAGCGAAAGTGATAAACTAATTTAACTAGACGTACTAAACATTTTCGATTACTTTAAAAATTGCAGTAAATAGGTCATGCACAAAACTGCAATAATACCAGAAATAAAAAAAAGTATTTTGCTTAATGAAACGAGAAAATACTCCGCTAGTTTAAATAAATACATATATTAGGTGTGCTATCAAAATACTTGTACAGTAACATAGCAATACGACTAAATTTGCGGAAGTTTTTCTGCGCCTGCATTATAAAATACAATAAACCTATTTAAAAAGAAAGAATGTGACATTGCTGTGCGATATAAATGTGCAGATTCGTACAAAATAGTTTACGTTCAAAGTAAATTAAATATATTACATGTCTAAAATAGTGTGGATTTCAATCTAATTTTAAATTCTGGACACATCTAGTAAAAAAAAAAAATACTGGTACAGATGGAAACAATAGCAAACGTAGCACCATTCCTATGCTCCACAAGATGTTAAGTTTGAATCAAATGTGTTTTTAAGTAACGTTTGAAACGGTTACGGTTCGAGCATGTTTTTAGTTCACAGTACATAACTTCAGACGAATGCTTGGACGGTTGCTTAACAAAGGTCCTGTCCGAAACCTCTTCCTGCTCCTGTCATTGTACCAAGTTGTGTGTACCCGTCTCTAATGGACCCGCTGTCGACGAGACGTAGGGTCCACTTACCTTACCTTACCAGATTGAAATAGAGATACGTCAGAGTTGTTAGTGTACAACATACTCATGTGCCTTAGATAGCTCTGGCAGAATACTTATCGGCCTATAGCCTTTGACATTGCCCGGAGATTTGACTTTGGAAAATAGCTTTACATGTGCAGATTTCCATTAATGTGGGAAAAGTATGTGCATTGGTTAAATTTACCAAATCTGTGTATTAAGTCATACACATGGTTGCCTCTAATAAATATGATAGTATAAGCAAACTAGCGTTCGTATTTTTTTTAACAGGAAAAAATATTTGGGATAAAATCGAGTGCAGATATAGTTAACTATAACATCTAAAGAAAAATGTAATATAACCTGCCTAATATAAGTTTGTTTTTTATAAATTGTATCAACGAAATTGCGTTGTTGAAGCAAACAAATTCCAGTTGTAACTTCAACTAATGATTGTTAATTTAACAGTAACTTATTTGCTACAGCAACAACTTTATTTATTTGTTTGTCGGAACAATTAATATTTCTCGGTGTAAGATTGCAGGAAGTGAACGTATCATGAAATGTTCGATTGTCATTTGATTCGCCTTTAAAGTCAGTATTTGTAATCTTTTATGACTATTACATTTTCATAGCGATGTCGAAGTGTCGTTGCATTTGTTTAAAAAGTTAAAGAGTATTCGTAATTTTTTGAGGTTTATATACAACCAGCTGCAATAATTTTATCGACGAGAGAGACACTTCGCCAAACAGGTATTCAGCAGACGCACCATGAGGACGTGGGGAAGATTGTATGATTTTAGCTGTAATGTCGTTCCTGACGTAAACATATTGTTACAAGTTTGAGAGCACAAACTTTATATGTGGGCAATTCCCATGAGTTCTTTGGGATAGAGGTCTTATAATTACAAATAAAAGAGTTAAATTAAGTACTGGATTTAATAGCTCACAAAGCTACGAAATACACAAAACAGTAATCAACTAGAACTTTCACAACACAATTAGTTATGCACACAATTACTCCTGT
>PNEQ01009659.1:0-41575 GCA_003012365.1 Medauroidea extradentata
ATATAACACGCGAATATCCGCTACAAGGTACACAACCACCTCTCGTGGTGTCCGAACAGCGAGTCTCACAAATATATCACGCGAATATCCGCTACAAGGTACACAACCACCTCTAGTGGTGTCCGAACAGCGAGACTCACAAATATAACACGCGAATATCCGCTACAAGGTACACAACCACCTCTCGTGGTGACCGAACAGCGAGACTCACAAATATATCACGCGAATATCCGCTACAAGGTACACAACCACCTCTCGTGGTGTCCGGATTGCGAGTCTCTATAAACAAATACGCGGACCCCGCGAATTCCCGCGGCTCGGGACACAACCACATCTAGGTACTATCCCCATTCTGCCTGGTCCTCTAAGATTACGGACAGTAGTAGAACCATATTACAAACGTCGGTAAATATGTCAATGTGACTGCTTCAAAACTGAACACTTTTAGGTATGACATAGACTAATTATGAGAGATTTGAAAATTACGCGTATTTTCCGAAAATGTTTAATGTCAATAAAAATAAACGTACAGAATGAATTTTATGTGCAAAAATTTAAAATTAGAACTTACTACTAAAATAGTTTTCCATTAAAAAACTGTAGATAAATTACTGCGTCATTCCACAGTTACGGACTAATGTCCTTAGGAGTGATATATTTTGTTCAGAGTTCAACATCTAGGTCTTTAACGCTGGTGGGAGTGACATGATTTAAGCATGGATCAGCGCCGGAATGAAGGGGCGGGGTAAACGGGAGATCCCCGAGAAAACTCGCCGGCCAGCGGCATCGTCCGGTACGATTCCTACATGCGAAGATCCGGGGACCGACTCCGCCGGGAATCGAACCCGGATCGCCTTGGTAGGAGGCGGGAGGTTTGACATCTCAGCCCCCGTGGCCTCTTAGGACTGAGGTTTAGTATCTGGAGTGATACGGCAACGAAGGGTTAGGAAATTGTGATTTGAGAGTAGGTTTTAAGGTTAGTTCGATTTTAATTTTTTTTAATAATAATGGCTCTTTTTTTTAAGGGTCTTACAGTACATGGGACGTTTAGTTCGAAATTCAGTTATTGGTGATGGCTAATTTATGAGTGGCTAAGAAAATTTTTGAACAAGTGAAATGTACGCTTTTGATTCAATCAAAAGAGCCGCCTATTAACAAGAGTTAAGACATATCGAAATTAAACGAATAGTCATCATGCTGGAATGATAGTTCACATACATGAGTATTTTGTTAGATCCAACGTGACAATCAAAGTACGTGTTCCATACTCCTTTAAGCTCCTGACGCAATGAACTTTTAACTGCCGTGCAGTTCAGTGACGTGCCGTGCTGGTACGATTCTTGCTATCTGATTGAACCACGTGACCATGACGTCACTGCCGTTCTGCTTGCCGGGCAGTGCTGTGCTGCGCCGTGCTGTGCTGCCAATTCCAAGCGAAATTTTAACTTTTTTGGCAACGGCAGGGGCGGCACTCACCGGCCAACACCGGCAGGGAGCGGCAAGGTGATTGCTATTGGTTGACTGATGTAAGTCACAAAACGAGAGCCAATACCATGCCAGCGCGCGGAGAAAAACTGTAAACAAACAAAAATAAGCGACTGCTCTGCCACCTATTGTGCGCAGAATGAACAGTACCCAGCGGCAGGCACCGGCATTCGTTGTGGCGTACAAAGAGGAGAAAACCGGCCGGTCACCATAGCGGCAGCGCGAGCGGCAAGTCATCAGCTGATGGAACTTTTCATTGTGGCAGAGCCTTGAGAGTGAAAACCCCTCCCCCAAGTACAAAGATTATTGTAATAATAATGTATTCTCTTTGGTCTCTAGCTACCGTATGTTTTGTTTATTCATGCTATGGAAGGTGTAGGACTTAGGTCCGGTTTCTCAATGTCTGATTTTCTTCTGATTATCTTCCGATTAAAATTTAACCACTGGTTAGCAACAGTATCTGTTTGTCAAGTACTGATTATGATTAACCAATGTGTTAGCAGTCGGTAACCATTAGTTATCTTAGTCATAAGAAGAGGTATTGATTACAGAGTTAAACAAGACTTTTAAAACAAATAAGAATATAAACAATGACAGTTTTTTAGGTTATAATGGCAGATGATTTAAATTTATTGTTGGAAGATGACGATGAAGATATAGTAGATTTAATAAACGGGACAAGACTTTTTAGGGAACGCCCAAATCACATGCAAATAGATGACCATGAATTTGTTAATGAGATTTCGTCTGAGTAAAAAGACTGTCCTAGTACTACTAGAAAAAAATTGAAAGTGAGCTGGAAGTGACAAAAGACAGGAGTGTACTTGTTTATGGCATTTTTTATTTACATCCCATAAATTTTACGTTCGGGTAGGTAATATTCTATTGTAGGTTATGTGAAAACATTTGGTGGTTATGTCACATGCCTCTATTATTGATTAGAAACCTTTGTTAGATATGTTAACACACATTTGTACGTTGTACTACATATCTTGGGTAATAGTATTTAAATATATATAGGCCTATATATGTGTATATACACATATATATTTATTTATTTATTTATTCGGGAAAAACAAAACATACGATGATCAGAGAATCTGGTTTGAAAAGTTCTTAATATAAATTTGTAGATTATATTACATGGTATTAGATACTTTTGTTTATTATAATACCTATTGTAGGTAATTTTATTGTCACACAACTTTGTAGGTTATGTTGTTGTTACAGAAATGTGTAAGTTATGATACACATATAGGTTTATAGATTAATTAAATTCTACTTTGATTTTCTTCCAACACTTCAGATTTAATCACCACTTAATGAATAGGTTAAATATAATCATAGGATTAGCTAACCAAGTCTTTAATCAGACATTTAGAGATCGACCCTTTATGTTGAATAAAACCTTCATTTAGATAAAACTCTCATCAATTACAAAGCCAAGTTATTTCAAAATAAAAGCATTTGAGACCGGACTGGTTACAGGATGTCTACCGTATTCATTAAAACTGCCTTTGTTTGTACTTTAAAAACTGTAAATATTATAGGTATTTATAGAGTTGTCAAAGTAAATTTTTCTAGATTGTTTTTTAATAAAATTACTACAAAATATACTATTTTGAAACTGCGTCAAGGCGTACTAAAATTAAGTTTACGTATAGTTAAGAACGTAATAAAACTCGTGGTTTACAAAGATTGTAAATTACTGATTTGGTCACACATAAAACTTACTTTGATTTTAAAAAAGTTTAGGAATTATTTGTCTCTGAAGCTAATAATCTGATTCTTGTTTGTTAAGTAAAATAAAAATGTTCGGGATACAATGTAGTCGAAGAGAAAGTAGTTAAAATGACATATGAAATATTACTTAGCAAATAAGAAAGTTACTTAGTAAGAATTGTCTTTAATTTCTAGCACTATATCAGTATTTTTTTTTCAGGCAACGAACACACAATTTTTACAGATATACGAAGGCGCTCAAAATAAAATATAGACATGGAAACACTTGCTTCAACACGTGACAATTTTTTCACGAGTTTGATAAATGGAACCTGAAAAACTATTACTTAACCCTGCTTCCTGAAGACATCTTACAGATATAATCTTATCATCTCTACACTTACTTACTGAACTGATTTAGTGTGTCAGAGGCAAGGTGAACATGAATTATTTCGAAGTGATGCCACAGATAAGGTTTTTGTCAGATACCGTTATTTACTTTACGTCGTCTTGGGATGATCTGAAAATGTTGGCAGTGACAAAATTCAAGTGCCCATGTGATAAATAATGCGCAAGTTGATCGTATCTTAGCGCTATGATTAATAACACAATTTAAGTTCTGAAGGAGTAGTATATATCCTACATTCATAGCTGGATAAAAGTTAAATCTTATTTCATTTAGGGAACCAAATCATGAAGAAGTTTCTGGTTGTTGTGGTTTGCTTAGTATTTATACAAGATACTCAGGTAAAAAAAAATATATTATTTACGACACTGATATTTGTGGCACTGTTCTCTAATAAAACTATACATTAAATGGCTAATATAGTTCACTTTTGGAAGAAAAGTATTCATTTTAGGCCGTTATTGGTTTGTTTCGCTTTTTATTACAACCATATTGTAATATTTTATTATATAGTTTTTGGAAATATTTAGCACGTAATGTTAAAAAAATCAGCTTAAAGAAAGAAACGTTACATGCTTATGGATTACAGAGTTCGTTGTGTACGCATGCATTATAATAAATTAAAATGTCTTTGTTTTAAAAAATGTATTACGTAGCATAAATTTAAACACTACACTCTGAGAAAAAAATTCTGAAACCAAACAAAATTTGTTTGAAATTACCGGTCGGTATGTTTCAAGCTGTACAAACAAATGTATAGTTTGTCACAACCAAATTATTTCTTTGAAATATTTTCGTTGTTTTAACCCAATTACGTAGTTAATAACACCATACGGATGTTGTTGAATCAAATATACTTCATGTTTTTGAGTAACTGTAAAAGTATACGATGTTTAAATTATTTTCTTGGTTATAATTATGAAAATAATGTTATTTGTTCTTTTGTTGAGCTCACCACATTGTCACCATACCTCACCACAATTAGTTAAATGACCTATATGGTAGAAACCTTCTGAAATCTGTATTAACTCAACTTCCCAACAACGTGTTTATTATATACAATCATTGCTGTACTTACTGTGTAAAATATACTATTACTGTTTCACTGTTCTCACTGTGGCACTGTATATATTCTTTTTCGTAGACTGTTTAAGGTTTGTGAAAACTGTTGTCTACCCGTTCAAAATAAAATGAAATATGGTGAATAATAACAATAATAGTAATAATATCAAGTAGTGAATGGTGAGTGAACCCGAGGGCATGGTACTTCACTACGAGAAGCATATGTAACCTACTTTCAACCTGGAAGCACTTAGGCGAACGCCGTTTCCTGGCATAAATATCAGGCCCTACAAAATGCGAAGGGTGATCGGAAGTAACTCGAGAAAAGCCACAGCCCGACGGTAACGACTGCCAAGTTTCTCTCACAGGACAAATCCGGGACCGATCACATCGGGTATCAAGCCCTTCTCATCTTCCTCGGAGACAAGTTGTCTTATCAATACACCGTTCACCCTAAACGTTAAGATAGTCTGATATGTAAGAATACGTTATATAATATTTTCAAGAAAATTTATTTTAGCAATTATTATTTATTAATTTCTTCAGTGCGTGGTACCGAACCCTCTACACAGAGCTAAGGAGTGGAACGACTTGTACGCCGTTGCTCAAAGCGAAACTCCAGAAGACATCAAAGGCGTTGTCGTTGGAGCAGAGCCACAAACCAGTAAGAATACATACATCTGACTGTTGCATATAAACAATTACCTGTAAAGGAAATTCTATATTTCAAGCCTTGAGTTTTCTCGGATAAGCTAATGAGTTATCACACGTTTTATCAAAATGATGGTCGTGTATTTTAGTATTATTTTCATACCGGCAGGCACACAGGTGCTTTATATTCATTAGTCAGGTAACAATGCTACACTAAGCAATGCCCAAACGCGAGTAGCATTTTTCGTGTAGTGATAACAGCGGGTAAATATTTAAACGAATTTCGGGTTCATGTTGGACTGTGTTTCTATTCGTCTGTGTTCTGTGACAATTGTGACAACACAAGTTTAGATAAATTATGTTGAAAGTGTTATGTAATTCTTATATTGGAAACTGCTTAACCGTGCACTATTTTTAGGGCCATGTCGAACGAAAGATCTTATTTTCACGCGATTTGCCCTCATGACTGAGATTCCTGGACATGCGTTTGTTTGACGTCCGCAGGCGGCCAGCTGGCCAGCGGTGGAGTGGGTGACTATCAAGTCCAAGCTAGTGGACCTTGTACCTTATCGCCATTTTTCATATATGTATATTTTTATATTTATATATATATATAATGGTTATTGGGGTTTACTTTACGTTGTCTTTGACCTGCTGAATCCCCGTACGCATTGAATGCCAGATGCTGAACATTAAACGTCTATGACAAAATGGCGGAATTCAAGACGATGGCTTAGAACATAAATACCGTATAAACTATTTAATTTAATAAGTTGTTGGTCATTAATGGATATTAAAAGCTTTATTGGGACACGGATTTATTCCTACTTTTTTACTAATTTTTAAAATAAAATTTTTTTTAAACATTTCTGCGTGTTTGCGCAACCTGTAACACAAGCCATTGTGTAAAATAACTTAAAATTAATGTTCTTAGCTCTAAATAAAGTTACTTCAAACAATTTAACGGATTTGTGACCGCGATCGAATTGGATATCTTCCGCATGTTAGGCGGATGAGATAACCACATCCCTTCCTCCCCCCCCTCCCCCCATTATTTACAACATTATAATAAGACAATCACCAGATGTGACAGTTTCCTGTGACTATGACAATTCTACGATTCTAAAGGGCGAACACAAATTTTACACCCAGCCATACCTGGGAATTTAACCCCGAACCCCTCGCACCAGAGTCGACAGCTTAATCAACTAAGCTACGGTGGGTCGACGCCTCTACACTACGTAAACAATACAGAACGTGCAACACATAACTTATGCATAGTAATGTCGTCAAGTTCCCTGCGTGCACTTTATTTGTGAAATATTGATTTAATTTTAATTGAATGAACTTTCCATTACCATACAATTGTAAATATGTCTTTAACTCTCAACGGCTCGTAATCACCAAACTAAGGGTCATTTGAAACTTAAGTCCCTACTGTTGTAGTTGATAAAATGTTGGTCCGACTGTTATTCAACGTGCGGAGACAAGGTACTCTCTCTCTCTCTCTCTCTCTCTATATATATATATATATATATATATATATATATATATATATATATATATACATATATATACACACACACGGCCAGCTTTACTTACACATAATTAATTGTATTTGCTTACAAGCGAAAATGTTAGTAGATTATTTCATATTGGTAATCTGTGGATAAAACTAATTTTCAATACAATTATTTATATAGAGTTTTCCTAGGCGAATTCTCGAAATTCGCATCAGGTTTCTTCTCTCACATTATCATTCTTCCAACTTTACGTCTAAATTGTACTGATATAAAACCTACCTATTTTAATTGTGTAGGACCATAGAGCTCGCATTCGGTAGGACTCTGGTTCTATTCCCGACTCCGGCTATCCTAACTTCGGTTTTCATTGGTTTCTCGAAATCGCTCCGGTGAATGCTGAGGTGTTTCCTTAACAAAGGCAATGGCCGACTCCTCTCTCAGCTCCTGTCATTGTGTTGTGTGTCACTGTCCCTAATTGCCTCGCTGTCGACGAGACGTAAAACCCAATTACTTTGCATTAACTGTGTAGTAACCAGTAGGGCAGAAAATACATTCTTATATTTAGACAAAAATGTTAAGAAGATAAACGTGCAGTGATTGAAGGCGATGAGATATTTTTTAGGCCTACCGAAAAGGAAAATCGTGATTTCGTAACTACATTACCTGGTACCTCATTAGTATTAAAATTTACACGAACTAAATTTAAAGAAACTTTATCCTGAAACTTCTATTTATAACCAAAGAGAATAGTCATAACTTTATTTGTGAACAATAAAATGTCGTTTTATTGTACCGTTTGTTGAAAATAATCAGTTTGAATGTTTTGATAAACTGGAAAAGGAATTCCAACTATATAACTTCTCTAAAATTTAGCAGATTCTTGAACAACGAAGACAATTGAATAAAATTTGGTTATCTCCTTAAATTTCGAACATGTGAACAAGTACAAAACCCATTGTATTTTGTAGTTCACATAAATATATTGTACAGCCCAAACTTAAGTTTAACCGAAACCTATTTACACGAATAAATGGCCCTACATGGAAGTTATCTGCACTCGTATAGGTAGCAGCGTCTAAAGTTGAAAGCGATGGAACAAGGTGATAGACAATCTTGTGTTAAAGGTTTGGTACTTTCTGTGCCATTGTGTAAATAAACGTGACATTCCTATTTTCCTTCTCTGAACTGACGAGGGTGGTTTCAAGAGTGACGGTGTTCTTAACAATAAAAAAACACGTTAAAGTCATGCAATCATAAAATTACGCTTGCTATCAATTTCTAGCCCAATATTGTCAGGGATAACCTGACTGAACCGTACAATTCGCGGTCACACTAGAAACCTTTATCTGCAGTTTTTAGAGGAAAAACTGTCCGTTTTGTGGTATTTGAGTCGTGGCCACCACGCTGTGCAGAGTTTGTGTATTTCATTTGCGTCTGTTGCGTATCAAAACATTTTTCTACGAGAGCATATTCGATAGAATTTCTTAAACTTTGCAACCATTGTGTTACTTTTAATAACAGCCCATATATACTTGAATGGTTCATACAATCGATGGAGCCTTACCACATTTAGGTTACTCTGAGTGTAAATTTTAAGGAACACTTTAAAATTGTTTTCTGAGTAGTCTTCCCATGTTTCACTAGAGCATTGTTGTAAGCTGTTCTTGATCAGTTGCCTTCCTAGTTAGTTACCGTTGATTTGTTGTTATTCAAAGAGCCTGAACAAGACTATCCATCAAACATTGTCATTTCTCAGAAACTGAACCTCTTAAAAGGTACAAAAAAATTGCTATTTTGACGGGATTCTGGGACCGTAGTTTTTTTAGCACAGACTTCAATGCGAGAGACTGAACTGAAGGAATACGTCACACTGGAAAATATTTGTCATTGAAAATATCCGTATTAACTCCCAAAAATACTCTCGTTATGTTTTTGTATGACAACCAAAGACATAAAAAATTTTAATAAACGATTTCAACATTAATTTATTCACTGCGTCCGCTCAGTGAAGTTGCTCTTTCATGTATTATTTTTTTTAAATAAGTCATGTTTACATATAAATTAAAAATGAAATTACCCTCCTACTATAGTACATAAGTTGTGTAATGCTTTACAAAGCAGTATGTACATGCAATAATCAAATAGTGTTTGTACATGCAATATCGTAATCAATAAGCAATTATATTAACAATTCTGGCATTTGGAGATAAAGCAACGCATAACTATCTGTAAAAATTAAGTAAACGAACCCTTTGCGCAAATCGATCAAGGGTAAAAAAATCGTAACTTTTAACTGTAAGATATATTTTTGGGTTTTGTATATGTTGTTAATGACTATTATTCTTGTGTGAAAATGTTTTGTACTCGTTTCAGTACCGTAATGCAACAGCTTAAGGATGCTCTGCACCGAAATAATCGTAATTTACTAATTGTACCTAACATTGCCTAACACTTACACATTATATTAATAGTAATTTCCGACCAATAAATATTATTCGGTTTCATAGTTTTCACCCAAAGGATTAACAATGTGGTGATTTGAAAATGTTCGCTATTTACCATTGTCGAAACCTTTCAAACGTATACAATATAAAGTGAAAGTAAATGCACTAATCTACAGAATGACACGATTAATATTTCATGCAAAAATATTTTTTTAAATAAAATACGTACTTAAGGATAAGCAAAAATTTCTTTATATTCAAAAAAATTTTTATACAAACAATTTTTAAGTGAAATCACAAACTGTACCTCTGTAACGTAATAGATTCATTACACATTATTTAATTAGTATCGTTTGAATACTTTTTACTTTGGGTAAGTAACGGAAATACTAAAATCGCTACTTCGATATGCGCTTATACGAAAACTATGACAACGAAAAATATTTTATTTGTGGGAAATTACTTTTAATGCAATATTTAAGAGTTGGTAGTGCTTGGTATAATTAATAAACTTCGAAATTTTCGGTGCAGACCAAACTGAAACATGGCGTCAAGGTCTAATGATAAAACAATACATACATGAAACAAATCTTTTATGAAACAGTTCCAAATTAAAAGTCGTTAACTCGATTTACAGATATAACTTTAAAAAAATATGAAAATTTATTGAATTATGTTTTAATAACTTTTAGCATATAGCTCGTGATTTCCCACTCGCTGTAAACTATTAGATTTTAATAAGTACGTTTGTATTCATTGGGTGGATGACGCCGTATTATCCAAATTCCAACTCTGATATGTAATGGAAATATAAGTCACAGTAAAAAATTTAGGTAGACAATAATAATCTCATGTAACGTGTACAAAACAATCATTATTTCGTCATAACATAAAATGTCAATATTTCCCAATTGCACGACCTTAAGTGACAGAGGTATTGTAACTGTGTACAGAGGATGTTGGCAAGGTGTCCGCGGAGCCAGCAGAGCGCATTATCACCGGCACAGCAGCTACCAGAGGTCAGTTACCTTGGCAGGCTCTAATCACTCTTGGAGGAGTCAATTTCTGTGGAGGTTCCCTCATCTCTACTGAGTGGGTCCTTACAGCTGCACACTGCCTAGAAGGGTAAGTCCCTCAGCTAAAGTTAGAACCTTGTAAATAGTATAAGTGTTTCGTCTCCCGTTGTTGACGATATTCAACAATATAGAAATTTCTTTGTATTTTAGTGCGATTTATCGTGGAGAAAACTGACAAATTTTATCCAGCCAGTCAGTCGTCTCAACTGTAAAGTTACTCTTAATGAATAAAAAATTATGAATTTATGACATGAGTAACTGAACAAGAGCAATAAATGTGTATTGAATATGTTTTAGTAAAATTGTAATTCAAACCTACTTAATTTTATATAATCTAAAAAGAATTAGTGAATTTTGGAAATAATGATGAGGAAGTTTTACTATAAAAAAGCTCTACTGTGATTAACTCACAATTTTTTTTATTTTAAATATAGGAGTGGTTATATTTATATTTCGACACCTATTTCTAAGCTTATATTTTCTAAATTGACATTATCAAAACTGTTCATAACAATATTAACAAGGCGCTTAACATTGCAGTGTTTTATTTCTGTCCATAGGGAAACAAGTTTCCATATAATTCTTGGTTCCACCAGTAGAAATGCCACTCAGCCAGATTCTGTCTCACAAAAAGCTCGGCAGGTGATCAGCCATGCTAACTGGAATTCTAACGTCGGTGTCGACGATATCGGTTTGCTTAGGCTGACATCAGAAGTTGCTCTATCAAGTAAGATTTTCATATTCCCAGTTACTGCCTGCCAGTGTTAGGTTAAACTGTTCTCACATAATCGTATTAACAATGAAGGCGACCACATTTTTGTAATATTTGCCTTGTTTCGTGTATAGGTAAATTGTATAGAATCTTACTGTCAATTTTTTATACGCTTATGCTAGAAGTGTTTATAGGCCTGCGATTCTTTTAATAAGTGAGGCAGTTGGTCTTATTAAATTTATCTTTGAAATAATAACTCATGAAGTCTTTTGTGAAGCACGGTTTGTGAAATAATTGGGCTTGTCGAATTTCAGTATAATTTATTTAATGTATTTTAATCATTTAGCTTCTAATAAATTTCGTAATATATTTGCTGTAGATTATTTATTATCTCTCAATAAATGTCGATAATATGTGATGCATCAAAAGTAAGCATAACTTTCTGAACAATTATTGTGATATTAGGGACAGCTTGTTCTTCAAATGTTATAGAAAAGTATAAATAACTATACAATGTTTTTATAGTTTTATAGTGATGTTAGTAGACTTTTGATGCAGTACTTAATACTCAGATAATCAGAAAAACTATTAAAAAATTGCACTATTATCGCTAAAGTCGAGAAACTGTTTTATTTGTAACGCATAAATGGTACCGGTATAAGATATGACATGCCTACTGCCTAAATATTGATTTCTGTACGCGAAGGTACTAAACTGATAATCGGCCGTTAGTTATACAAATTCACAGCTGAAAAATGATAACATATGTGTTTCGTTTATGTGTGATTTGTGTAGAAATTGTGAAAGAATATCAATTATTTGTTACAGACTACCCACAAAAGTTGCAGTTATCTTAGAACATGTTGTTTTAGGAGTTTTCTCAGTGTGTTTTGATTTGAACCTTAATTTATCTACCTTTAACTCAGTCACAGAAAAGGCGGATCGGGCTGCAACTCAAAAATGGCAGACAATCTTTACAATCCACATCATCTTACTTATTCCAACCATAAATCTGTCTATATCTCTACATGACATTAAACAATATTGGTCTATTAGAAGAAACTACAGCAGGCCCCCTACTGACAAGAAAGTCCACCTTCTTTAATCTTTAGGCCTGAAACACAAAAGTCCTGTTAGGCCTATTTTAGGAGAGAGTGCACGAGAGAAAACCCGGAGAGTAAGATGATTGACTTAGCACTATAACAGTTTCGATCTCAATAACAACCATGGCACCGGAGTTTCCATTACAATTTAAAGCCCCTCAAGACCCCTATAGCGCCCCTCTCTGTATGTCGTGACCACAGCCATCACTTCAAGCCTCCTAGGCCCGACAACTTGTAGAGGCACAACTTCTCTGGACAGCGACTGCGACGACCTCCCTCGAAGTGACCTCGCTTTATATGCCGCGTCTCCTTGTCGAACCTTGCCGTTGCCACAGCAACCAACATTCCCGCAGCCACCATGATTCACCCTCACATGGTAGACATTGATAACATGTTTGACTAATGGTTGGATCGTAGCAAGTGGCTTAGACATCATGTGGCTTACAATGAGAGTTTTCCAAATACGAACAATTTAATGGAGGACTGAAAATTTAGCTAGATTATAAATTGTTAGACGTACGTTAACTTATTTGTTTCTAATCATCCACGTGCCACAGCTGAGCTAGTTTCTTTATATTTAAATATGGTTTAAGTAACATATGAATACTCATGAAAGCATTAACATTAACTTATTTTAAAAATATCATTGTAGCATCAAAGTAACATCGCTACCAAGATTTCCGGAATAATTACAAATGGAGTATACTGCGGAGGTTTTGTGAAGACATGTAATCACTACTAGATACACGTAACACATTTTATGGACCTCAGTGGATGCAATGGGGCAGCCATAGATGAAGTGAACGGTTATTCCAATATAATAGGTGTTGTAACCAAGTCAGTAGAAGTTGCTACTTCTTTCAGCACAGACAATTAAATATAGCGACTGGCAATGTGCGGTTGCCAAAGGACTTCCATCCAACAACAGTCACCATCAGCGTCAATACCAGCCAAGTCTGGATGATTGTCACCGCCATATTCGTTCGTCTGATCCTCCCCAGAATTGTCATCTGCTCCCTTCGTCTTGGATGTCCTCCTATAAATATTCCGTAATACCGCATACGTTTTGTTTTCGACTAGAGAGAGTATATCTTGGTTTACTTTTTATTCCTTGTTTTCCTGTTCAAGGAGCCTACTGTTAACAAAGCAAAATCAGTTGGGGGTCCCAGCTCATACCAAGTATTAAATCTTAAATTTTTTAACTAATCAAATGGGCAAGAAATTAGGAGAGAAGACAGAAACAAAATTTACAACATTTAAACTAAACTAGCTGCTTGCCAACAAGAGATTTGTTACATCAAAAAATATTTAAATTTAATTCCTGTTACGTAACTTCATTCTCTCCACGTTAGTAACTTCTATTTTGGGTTGCACCTTTATAATTTTCTTAAGAGAATACAGGTTAGGCAACAACTTTTTCAACACTATAGCGGGTCCATTCCAACGACGGAGGAACTTAAGTGCCAGACCTTTCTTTTTGGTAGAGGTGAACACCGGCACCTCCTGTCCCGGCTGATATTCGACCATCTTACGCTGTGGGTCATATCGTCTCTTGGCCTTTTCCTGCTGCCTACTCAAGTTCTCCACAGCTTGTCGTCGGAAGGTTTTCCACCTCTTCCGTAGCTGCTTCCTCTCTTGCTCGTCTACTTTCTAGATTAGACACACCCCAGAAGATAGGACAGTTTCTTTACCATAAACAAGCGAAAATGGACTGAAACCTGTACTTTCCTGCCTACTAATGTTATAAGAGAAAGTAACCAGCGGCGAGCTTTGATCCCAATCTCTTTGGTTCGAACTGACATACTGCGACGTCATACGGGTTAATGTAGCATGTAGCCTCTCAACCGCTCCATTACACTGTGGTCGATATCCGGAGGTCATAGCTCCGTGTATATCAATCAGTCGCAGCACCTCACGATACACCGCAGAACTAAAAACCTACCCTCTAACGCTCAGGATCGAACTCGGGGTCGAGTGGCGGCATACCACATTCTCCACTAAGAATTGAGTACTTCCTGCGCAGTACCACTGGGTACAGCCCTCGTCTCGGCCCAGCGTGTATCGTAGTCGACACACGTGACCACATACTCGTTTCCACTGGTTGTCTTAGGGAATGGCCCTAACAGGTATATCCCCACCCATTCGAAGGGTTCGCCCACAGGGATAGACTGTAACAGGCCTGCAGGTTTTCTGTGTGTATCCTTCTTAATTTGGCAGTCTATGCAAGTTCGAATATACCTCTCTACATCTTTCGCCATGCCTTTCCAGTAGAATAGTCAACAGAGTGAGCCAAGCGTAAATGGCCTTCCACTAAAGGGTTATCACTTTTGAGACTGTCAACGATAACCAAAAGTCGTTTTCTACCCTCAGGTCTAGGGTTAAACTTATACAATATTCTATCCTTCAAACAGAAATTTTTCGCTAGGCAGCCTAATTTAGAATTATCATGTGTGGGTTGCTCAACTTCTCTAATTAATGGCAATAAGGTAGGGTCTTTCCTCTGGGCTTTGGACATGTCAAAACCAGGGAGTGAATATATTGGCAGGTCCAAGGTTTTCTATTCGTCTTTCTCGGTTCCCCTATCCACAGCATTTCTATTCAAACTATCCACCTGCGTGTGGCTTTTTCCACTAGAATACTTTATTTCAAAAGTTTACTCTAGCGTCTTCAGCGCCCAGTGTGTTATTCTACCCATGCTATGTGCGTTCATTTTCAACTTGTCCATGTAACACAGACTGTGATGGTCAGTCACTACAGTAAAGGGCTTTAAGTAGATGTAGGGCCTGAACTGATCAAGGGCATACACTACTGCAAGGCGTTCTAAATGAGTTTTAGGATACCTACTTTCAGCTGGAGTAAGAGTACGGTTAGCGTAAGCAATGGGGTGCGATTTTCCTTCTTGTCGCTCCATAATTATAGCCCCAACACCTTGGGTACTAGTATCAGTGTGGATTTCAATGGGATTACTTTCTCTAAAATGTATCAAATTAGACGATGAGATTAATTTCTCTTTCAAGGCCTGAAATGCTTGTTCCTGAGGTTCATTCCACTTAAAAATCTTATTTTTCTTCAAAAGACTAGACAAAAGTTGGCGATCTGAGAAAAATTTTGAATAAATTTCCTATAGAAGAAGGCCAGACCTAAAATGCTTCTTATACCTCTAGCATCTTCCAAAACAAATTTCTTAATTTTATTTTCTGATCAGGCAGCAAGTTCGGATTTATTTCCAATTTACTCTCATCAAAATCACTATGTTCACTAACATGAAGATCAGCTGTCGAGACTGGTTGTGACTCAGTTGTTTCCTCAAAAGCCCACAAATTGCTTAACTTCATCCTTTGTGGCAACGTAACAGCATGATTTGCCACATTAGTTACCCACAAAACTCTTGATTTGTCTCTACCCAGAATACTTAATTGTATTAGGACTGAAAACTGGTCATACAGCCTCTTAAAAGGTTCAAAGAGTGCCTCGAAAGGTAAACTACTAATGCTACTCTCGCATTCAATGGCCTGATAAGAGTGTGGTTCCAACCTGACAACTTCTTTAATGGTAACCACACCTAACCTCAAACAGGGTCCATCCTGAACTGGTTCAGCTACTAAAGGGTTGGTCTCTTCCGAACAGACAGGTTTCTGTTCATCTACAACCCTATGATTCTTTCCTTCTTTAGCCTCCTGCACTGAGACTGAAACCGTTTTCTCTTTATCAGGGGACTTTAACCACAAATATTAACCTCCTAAATGATTGAACAACATTTGTGCCTGAAATCTCTGTAAAATGTCACATCCTAGTATGACTCCATTAAATGGTGCACTCACAACAGCCACTGGATAAGTATATTCAAATTTGCCTAGTTTAAATTTTAGATTGATCATATGGTTAAAAAAGTGCGTTTTTGCCCTGACACACCTGAATAAACCCTAGGCTCCGCTACTCTCCAGAACTGCCTCGGAACTAGTCGATCATCGACTAAGGACACTGAAGCTCCACTATCTATTAACAACGGAGTAGGATTCCCAAACAGCTGTGTATGTACACACATGACCCAAAGGTCCACTGAAAGAGAAACTTTCTGCCTTTGAGACGAGCCTTTCCTCCGTACATTGTTCGTACATATTAGTTTTCCGACCCATGGTCAGTTGGGCTCATTCTCTTACCTCTGCAGTACCTTCATACATGGCCTACTATTCCACAGTTAAAGCAGATAGGTCGGCCATCTGTTGTCCTCTGTGGCCTCAAAGCGGTGTTGTTTTTGTCCATAAGTGGTGTTTTGGCTCGGAGAGCACCTGGCGGCACCACTGCTTTCTGCAGGTTTATCCCTAGGTTCTATATTACGGACCATCTGTTGTGTTCTCTGTAGTGTTTCCATCTGTCCTACCATGTCCTACATTTGTTTACCGTACCTAAAAGATCTAATGTTTAACTGCCCTACCTTATACTTTTCACTCCTGCTCCATCATAACTATTCACTTGTGCCATTTTTGCCTTAGCAATCACAACATCCCTAGAGGTTGCTTCTGGTATTGACTGTCTATTCCTGGCATAGTAACATCCTGCGTCAATGTTAGGTAGATTCTGCATTAACTGATCCACTGTCTCGTTTATGAGCAGCATTACATTTTCTACTAGACTTTCCTCAAGGCTCCTCAGTATGTGCCTAATTTTCGTTGCTTCCGACATCTCAGCATCGAGCTTGTTACACATACTCAGCATGCCATACACAAACTCCTCTATCGTCTCGTCTGTGCCCTGTACTCTGATGCGCAAGCGCATCTCCAGATCTTCTGTCTTGCCGACACGAGTAAATGCGGCTTTCAAAGCCTTCTCCCAATCTTTGAAGGTAGTCAGTTCCCCCAATTTCTCCCCTAAGCTGTCGTACCACAAAACTCCAGCACCTCTCAAGAAGCTTGGAAAAATTGAACACATTTAACATCATCCCAACCGTTCACTGTAGCTGCCCTCTTAAAATTTTTCAAGTACTCAGTCACATCCTCTGAGCTTTCGCCAAAATAAAATCCTGATTTAATATGAAATCAACAACCCTCCATTTCGTCAGTGTTTCTCTGTTTTACGTCAGAGTCTGAACAATAATTTCTACTAAAACTGATATTTGGTTCATGACAATCGCCTGAATGCAAGTCGACTAAGTCTTTGGTTACAGTGACCTCAGACTGTTGTGGTAAGCTATGTTCACATTCACTTGCCTTAATTCCCTCGCCTAACTGTAGTTTAAGCTTTATTTTCGCCTCTACTTTGGACTGACTGTATGTCCGCTTTTTCTCTTTAAACATGCCCAACCCTACCTGAAAGTCCATGTAGTGTTCTTAATAAAAATAATTACTTATTCTCTAAAATGAATGCTAAACAAAAATAACAGATCCTGAGTCTCACTTCAGTAACCAACCACGTCACTAGTGTTGAGAAGCAAGGCCACGCCCAGGACAAACAAACAAACAAACAAACATTCGTTTGAGAGTCCAGTAGGCCCAACTCTAACCTCAACAAGGCACTAACTAAGCGCCCGACGCCAATTGCATAACGGGCTAAAACGTCAGCCAGACAGCTGACGATTTCACCTGTTAGGTATCGACAGTCAAAACGTATATCAACAATTAAGGACAATGATAAAATAAACAAACTGGCCTCCACCACGTGAATCTACTTTAATAGGTAAAAGTTTGATACCAGGGGGTAGCACGAAGCCCCAATTAACGTCAAATACCAGGGGTAGCAACAGCTCTTAGGGAGCATAGATACTGGGGTCGGAGTTACCAACTGAAAGGTTCACGCATCTGTTAGGTTCTACACTAAAACTACTATAAAAAATAATACTAAAGCTATCGTCGACTATGGATCGCTTCAGCACACCGACGAAGAGAAGAAATAAAAAAAAACTATTAATAACAAATAAATCTAGAGAAAGAGGAAAAAATAGAACTTTCAAAAATTGTGCACCAAAGTAAACTCTCGTACAGCAGTAAACTCAGGTTTGAATATACATGAAATAAAATGCGTCGCTTTGGTTAAACAAAACTCTCAAACATTTGTTAACAAAGACTACAATGGTAGCGTTCGCCTTCCCACAACATTACAATAAAAATCTCACATAAATAATTCTATATGGCTCCTTTAGCCTATAAATCGTAACAAAACAAAACCATAAATGCGAACAAAACAATTTAATTTAAAAATTATAGTAGCTTTGTAAGGAAAATTCTACAAGAGCTTGAAATTTAATTTAAAATAAAACAAAGGACTGGAGTTAGCAAGAATTATTGACTTGGCCCCGCAAATGTCGAAGAGAATTTAAAATAAAATAATAAGCAAGAAAAAAATTTTTTAAACAACAAAATTATGTAAATACATGCTAACTTTAGAATATTATAGGATTCAAACAAAATTTGTTTGAAACAACCTGAAGTGTGTTTCAGTAAAAACAAACAATATTATGGTTTGTCACAACCAAATAATTGACTGAAATATTTTTTTTTTTACCCAATGGCGTGGTTCATGACATCACAGGGATATTGTTTAATCAAACAAACTTCGCGTGTTTGAGTAACCATTAAAGTATACCAGGTTTAAAATTATTGTGTTTCCTCTAATCATGAATGTAAAATTATCTGCAAATTAACTTTTATACAAATAATATTTATGTGTAAAAATAAAAAAAGGACAGTTTCTAACGTATGTGAACTCGCAACCCTTAGTTTGCTGACCACCCACGGTAACATTAGATCACCAAGACTCATAAGAAAATATGTGGATTTGTACATACACACATCTTTGACATGTAATTTCCAATAAACTCGTGATTCTGATAATCTGGCTTACTATCACTGTTCTTTTATCTATGGCCTTTAGTAAATTGCACAAAGAATATGCGTCGAAACATAGTTAGCTTGAAGTGGAAACTAGAATTATATGTCCATGAGTTCTTAGCAAAATATTTTAACCATTGTAGTTATCTTTTGTATTTTAACATGGCATAACTATACAATAGGTCAAAAATTATTACTCTATAAATATATTGCATACGTTTTCTTATAAAATATTAGACAAATTTATTAAACCATCGCATGTGTGAATGCGAACATAGGGATTCCAAATAACAGCTGCCGTTAAAGGAACGACTGGTTTGCTTGAATATATGTTATGGTTATATTTACCAAATCTGTATAGTAAGTATGTTATGCGATGCACTGTCACGAGTTCAAGGTAAATTGGCGTTAGTGTTATAGTTGGACCATCTTTTAGTGCCATGAAGGACCGGTGGTCAATCCATGGCATACTGGTCCATCCATGGCATCACAAAGTGACAATGCACCTCTCGGCATTTTATGTATAAAGCTATTAAAAAGTTTAAATAAATGCACTACCATGCTTAATTTTTAAAATGATTCGTTATTAGCAGGATGTAAAGCTCCATGAATTTACAAAAATTTAAGGATAACGAAAGAAATTGATATGTTTGTAAAAACATATCTGAACTAACATTTTATTATAGTTCTCGTACAAGCTGTAATCGCCACAAAAACGATTACTTTAGATGATAAACCATACAAATTGAAGTCAAGTTTGCAAGTGAATTGTGTAACGCATATATCGTGATCTAAAAGATTTAGTGGATCGGGCGCGTAAACCGTCCGGTAGCGTGGTACGTGAAGTATTTGTTCTTGTATAACTATTAAAAATGTTTTTAATGTGTTTATCTACGAAAAGAAGACACACTTCTAACTGTGTCCCTATTATTTTAAAAAATGCCGTCTAACTAACTCTTAAGAGACTGAGAGTGTCAACAACTCATTTTTAAATATAAAACAACAAAACTAATTCAGTGTTGAGATTTATTTAATTTTAATAGTTAGCGATTTGCATTCGATAGTAATGGAAAAAGCAGGTTATACTATCCCATCATACGTAAAACGTAAATGTACATGAAATAGTATGTTGCGTATTGAATAGCCGTAGATACATGCAGTATAGTCTGAATTTCTTCACCTAGCCTAGGACCTACATCATCGTCTATTTTTGTGTCAGAAAAACAATTATCTCCACTTCCAAAAGCAGCTACCGTTCTCTTCACACGCAAGTTTAAACTAGGACACAAAAAGCAACTGAAATTACTTCGTCTCCCTACAAGTCTGCATTAGAAGAATCCCAAAGGCCTTCCAAAAAGCACGCTGCTAAAAAATAACTCGTGCAAAACCGGCCTCTAAAAAACGAAAGGGACTTTGTACAGTTACAGAATCTTGTTTTATATATATATATATATATATATATATATATATATATATATATTTGCGAGTCTGCGAGTGAAGAAGATATGGTGCAAAGTATGTCATGCAAAAACTGGTTTCATGTCGTGTGTTGGCGTGAAAAAGAGGAAAGAAAATGTTATTTTGCCACACTTGTCAGTTATGTATTTTTGCATATATTTAAATGCTTATTTTTAATTTAGTGTTATAAATACGACACTTAGAATGTACCCTGCTACTGATAACAGGCTAATAATGCAATTCTAAAACGTTAAAATCTAGATATTTTAAAGAAATTTTCTACATTTATCTCTATTTCGTACCTTATGTTCGGTAGATAATACGTGCTAATTGTTTGAATTGTGTAGTTAACCAAGTATTAACACATTTCTTGTAATCACGGTAGATATTTAGAGTGGCCCATTCATGGAATCTAATTCGTCCTTTCATGGAACCCTATATCCATTGATGGACCATTTGCACGTATTTTTTAAAATATTATTTGACAAAACGAATTAATTTTATAAATATTTAACGATGTTAGCCAGTGGAATACACAGATATATCTGTGCATAATATTTTTCAACCATTGTGATTTAGAAATTTGTAACGTTGTTACATAAAATTTTTAGCCGGTCCATTGATGGCTCATTTCCCCTATATGCAGACTATCGTTTGTATTTGAACAATAACAGATGTTTTGGATAATATAAAATGCACGTGTTACTAAAAAAATTTATATAACCCACCAAACCCAAGTTTGTTTTAAATAAATTGTGTCAGCAAAATTGTATCGTCGAAGCTAATATATTCCAGTTGTCACTTAAACGTTACGATTTCCTAGGTAACTATAATTTTTATTTGCTACTATAAAATTTACACCAACCTGATTTATTTGTTTGTCGCAACAATTAGTTTTTCTCAGAGCAAGTATAGAGAAAATCTGAAGTAAGAAATTACAACATAAACAATACATAGTTAGCTATTAAATTTACTTTCCTTATAGGGACAAATTAATGTTTACGTTTAAATGTACTTGTTCGACACTATTGACAATAATAGTTGCTCATCATGTTTAAGGTTATATCAACGTGGTTCGGCTGCCAAGTCAAGCTGAGGTCAGCACGACCTTCGCTGGATCACCAGCAATAGTCAGTGGTTTCGGTAGAATTAACGGCGGTAAGTCAGGTCATATAACTTACAATAATTACACCAAATACCTCTAAGCTATCAAGTAAATTAAATACATCTAAAACTTGTGTCGAGGGATTAACGTTTTAAATGTTGCATGCAGAATGTCTTGCATTATTTTAATAAAAAAAATTAGATGGCCAAATTTTCCACAAATATATTTATAAAGGCCTTATATTTGCTACAATTTTTGTCAGGTATACAGACATCTAGATTTAAGTTATCCTATGTTTTGGTACAAGATAATGTCATGTCCGCTATAAGTACATATTGTTAATACTCTAGCCCATAGTTCAGTTTCTTAATACTTTTATGTCCTCTGAACATATTTTCAGTACACAGCTCAGAAGGAGACAGTCAGTTGTAAGGTGAATAATTTATTTTAGAGAAATGTATGCTTAATATAAAGTTTTTAGACTTGTATCTGGCAAGTTTTATATTGTCTGGTAATCAGTAGACTACTTGTTGTAACAAAGCATAGTGAACCCTATTCTATCTTTTTATTCTGTCCTTCAACTAACTGAAACTTCGTAAAAAGTCTCACAATAATAGTAAATGTTAAGTGTTGCATTCTAATCTGGGATAAATTACCATACACTCTAATGTTGTAGTCTTAAATATTTTCTTTATTATTATCTTTTGGAATTTTTAAAAATGCATTGGGTTTTCGAATGGGTTTTAGTAGCTTTATGATGTAGTTTCGTAAGAATGGCCAGAGACAACGGTACAATTCACATTGTAAGGCTGTTGGTTACGTATGACGGCCGGTTTCCAATATCATATGAAAATGTACGGAATTAAAGTTACATCTTGCGCAATAACTTTCTCTACGAATATTGCTGAAATAATGTCCTCAACTCTGTTATTCCTATGCCGTGAGATGCCGTTGGTCGGCGGATTTTCTCCTTGATTGCTCTTTAATATTGGCGCTGCTCCATACTCACTTCATGTCACCACTCACTAGCGCTAAGGACCTCGGTGTTAAGCGCTGACCAAAATCTCTCACTCATTCTCGTAATCCTAACTCCCTTATTATTATTATCGTAGCTATACAAACGATATTTTCTCATTCTTATGGATATTACAATTAGAAGAGTTTCTACAGCCAGGGTTTTTGCTTTTCTACTAAGAAACACGGAACGTAGACTTTAACGAGCGAACTGGATTTTTGCCTGCGAAAGATTTTATAAAACATTTCATAACTGATATGAATAAGGCCCTTGGGGCCGCGGTGGCCGGATGGTCAGACCATTTGTCTCCCACCAAGGCGATCCGGCTTCGATTCCCGGCGTGGTAGGTCCCCGGATTTTCGCATTTGGGAATCGTGCTGGACGATGCCGTTGGTCGGGGATCTCCCTTCATTCCAGTGCTGCTCCATACTCACCTCACATCACACCTCACCAGCGCTAAAGAACTCGATGTTATGCTCTGACCAAAATACTCACTCAATCACATGAATCAAGCCTTTCACAACTTACACGTCGTCAAATAGTTGCACTAGTAGAAACAGATTGTGACAGGAAATTTTGAATATGAAGAAACAGTTTAAAACATCGCAGTACTCATATACAATACAAATATTAACGTGGTCATTGAAAAACTTCAAATGTTACTAATTAAATTTATCCACTACTGCAGATCCTATATAAAGTGTCCTTGTAGTGTTCACATATTTACTGTTATGCAAGCCATTTACGAATATAAGAGATGTAAATATCTAAGCGTTTCCTGAATATTGTGAAAGTATTCTATATTTATGTTTCAGAAACTCTGGAGATTCCCAATAATCTACTGTACGCAAATGTAACTATCATCACAAACGCTGAGTGTGCTCGCACATATGGCTCTTTATTGAAAGAAACTCACATTTGCAGTCTTGGTGTTGGTGGAAGAAGCCCTTGCACAGTAAGTTATACGGATATATCACGCTCATTTAAAAAGACAATATGTAGTTTGCGACGGGGCGTAGATAATTCTCAAATTCAAACTGAACGATTTAGTAATGCTAACTGTATTTTTGTAATGGTGACATACCCAGGTAGTGTAAGTATTTTTATATTTATTTTTTAGTTTTTGTCATTTAATGTAATGCTTAGCCATATGGCACTTATTCACAATTTTATATAACATAATCTTGATAACTTGAAGTCAACATTTCGTTTACAGAAAACCACAGACTAAAAATGTCTGAGATTTAATCACTTAGATAAATAGAATTATTTCTTTAAATTATTGCTTTCAAGTGTAATTTTAAACACTCATGATTGTACCTAAGAAAACCGCTCTAATATTTTTTTAGTTTATATCGCTGTTTTTACAGACCAGATAATAATAGCGTTTCCAAAGTCGACATAACTTATATCTACGTTTTACAACCGGATATAGCTGATACTGTTTATTATGTCTATATTACTGTCACACAGGGTGACAGCGGAGGTCCATTGGTGGTCCGTGAATCTGACGAACGCTACACCTTGGTTGGTGTTACGGCCTTAGTCGAATACAACTGCGCAGCCAACTTTCCAGCAGGTTACACGCGAGTCAGCAAGTACCTCACCTGGATTTCCTCGAACTCTGGCATTGCTCTTCAAGAATAGAAGATACTTATATATATATATATATATATATATATATATTACGCCAGTTAATTATAAGAATACTTGAAAAAAGCAATAAAAGTGGCAGAAAATTTCAAGCCTTATGAATCTATTATAAGAGGGTTATTTTTTTTCAACCTCCGATCGGCTGAAATAAAAAACAAAAATGAATTAGGAATTTATATTCATGTCAAAAGAAACGTATATCTTTACAATATTTTTCCACATAATCACCGTGCAGATTCAGGCTCTTGTCGTGCCGATGCACCAGCTTGCCGATATACTCTGCGAAGAATGATGCCTCCTGCCCTTTCAGCCACGTTTTAACAGTGTCCTGCAGTCCATCATGGGTGGTGAAGCGTCGTCCACCAAGCCACTTTTTCAACGTAGGGAAAAGGTGGAAGTCACTCGGTGCCAAATCCGGACTGTAAGCAGGGTATCGGTAAGCTGGAGCATCGGTACGACAAATGCCTCAATCTGCAAGGTGATTATGTGGATAAATGGTGTAAAGATGTAGCCTACGTTTCTTTTGACATTAAAATAATGTCCTAATTCATTCCTTTTTTTTATTACAGCCGAGCGAGGTTAAAAAAAAATATTCATCGTAGGTTGTAAAGAACAAGGAAAATATTTTAAAAATGTAATTTTTGGGTCTATGTGACTACTTGTTCCATTAACTATTTCCCGTCAAACTTATTTTTAAAAACTGTTAATGTTAATTGTAACAGGACAAGTTTTTGAAATCATCTATGCATATGTATTTAAAATTAATGTATTTTTATCCAGATATATATTTTTTTTTTGCTAGAAACTGTATGAGTATCATTGCTAGCACGTACAATTATTGGCAGTCGAATTAGCTTTGTAATATAACACTGCTTTCCTTGCTAATTACCGCACCTGGAAGCTACAGACCTGTAGAAGCTACACTCGCAGAAAACTATGTGATTTTATTTTGACTTGCCGCATGTGCTTACAATGCACGACTAACTTTCTTGGAAGAATAGTGAAACCCTGAATCTAGAGTTCAATACAAAAAAAAAGGTAGATGGATTGTTGCAGATCCTAAAGGGGTGCGTAAAGAGTGTTGGAATAAAATTTCCAAGTCAAAATTACATTTTTCCCACTTATTAATGGTGGCGATCATTCTCAATTCTTTTATAAAAATTATGCCCTTAGTTATCAATACAATAATAACAATATTTCGTTTCCAATAGCAAAAGGGACTATAACTTCAAGTACATACAAACACCAACAAGGCAGAAAGGCAAAGTACAGAACATAATATATTAATATGAACCCTAAAGCACATATTGACTTCAAGTATAATTTTCATAAATAATTTAAAAATCATATTTCTCAAGCAACAAATAAATCTTGTAATCTGTTACTAGCACGAAAATAAACATAGGTATAAAAATATCTTAATCACTGGCTGGAAACATGCCTCTAAACTTATGCAATTCAAGCCACCTGTTAAACATGAAGTGAACAACCTTAAATTATGTCTCCCGGGCATGAGACAAACAACTTTAATTTCTCGTGACCACACATGCAAGAACAAAGTCTCTTTATACTTAAGTATAACACTGAACCATCCTCGGACATAGTAACAGTCTAGACTTCCAATTACCAAAGCTAATACATAACTTAGCCTTCCTAACGCTCGGCAATCTTTGCCTTTCCCGCCACCGGAAAATCATCACTGGCAAATGCTTCGAGCGGTGGCGGTACAAATCCCTGTGGGGATTCTGGTCCTTCCAATGAATTTTTATGAGTAAAGTCATGGTTGGAGTCGGCTGGCCCGTCCCGCCTTGCTGTCCTTCACAGAAACCATATTCTAACCGGCGGCAAGCTCCTGGCTAGAATTTGGAACTCCCGAGTTGCCCCGAGAGCCTTTGTTGTTGTTGGATTTTCCCACCCTCCTGATTGTGATGAGAGGGGTAGAGGATTTCTGGCTATCCCCCATATCCCGCTACGCCAGCGTGTACCCCGTCTCAGTCTATGGGTACTCCGACATTCATTAATAGCTAATTATAACGCGAGAAGGCAGAGCCATATACGGCTTAGGTAGCATTCAAGGTGATCGGAGGTCGCGCGCCTCGTGGGCTAAGCAGTGTTGTCTGGAGGCATGGCTGCGATTGGGGCCATGCACTCTCTCCCGAAAAGAGCAAGAGATAGATATATGGGCACAGAAAAACCAGTGCAATTAGATTAGGGTACCGGAAAAACTTTGCGATGGAGCGTGCAGGGAATGAACCACAATAGTTAAAGTAAGTATGGAAAATTGTTTCTCAATAGACAGAAATAAAACATTTCCATGTTAAGCGTTTTGTTATTATTGTTATAAACAGTTTTTATAATGACCATTAAGAATATACAAGTTTATAAATAGGTATCAAAAATCAATCACTCCTAAAATTAAAATAAAACAAGTAATGGATTAGTAAATCACAGTTCAAGTTTGCTTTAGTAAAACTTCGTGTTTATTATTACCAAATTCAATACTTTTTCAGTTGTTATAAAAATAAATGGTTGTAAAGTATACATTTACTATAACTTATTAAATACACGTTTATAGCTTTCAACAAACTGTACAGTAAAACATAATTACTTGTTGATACGAAGAGTAATTTATCATTTAAAACAACTGACTGACTCGCACTTAAATAATAAGAAATTTCTATATTGTTGAATATCGTCAACAACGGAAGACGAAACATGTATACTATTTACAAGACTCTAACTTTAGCTGAGGGGCTTACCCTTCTAAGCAGTGTGCAGCTGTAAGGACCCACTCAGTAGAGATGAGGGAACCTCCACAGAAACTGACTCCCCCAAGAGTGATTAGAGCCTGCCAAGGAAACTGAACTCTGGTAGCTGCTGTGCCGGTGATAATCCGCTCTGCTGGCATCACAGACAACTTGTCAGCATCCTCTGTACACAGTTAAAATACCGCCGGCATTTAAGGTCGTACAATTGGGAAATATTGACATTTTATGTTATGACGAAATAATGCTTGTTTTGTACACGTTACTTGAGACTATTATCATCTACCTAACTTTTTTTTTTATCGCGGCGTATATTTCCATTACATTACAAAGTTAGAATTAGGATATTACGGCATCATACACCCCACAAAAACAAATGCATTTATTGAAATAGTTTACAGCGAATAACGTGTCACGAGCTATATGCCAATAGTTAAAAAAACATTATTCAACGAATTTTCGTATTTTTGAGACTTAATCTCTAAATTAAATTAAATTAACAACATGAAATTTTGAGCTCTTTAATACAA
Organism: Medauroidea extradentata; assembly: GCA_003012365.1. Classification (NCBI taxonomy): domain Eukaryota; kingdom Metazoa; phylum Arthropoda; class Insecta; order Phasmatodea; family Phasmatidae; genus Medauroidea; species Medauroidea extradentata. The sequence goes on from PNEQ01009659.1 coordinate 27,535, forward strand.
GTGTTGTTTCATAAGTATTGTGTTTTATTATGTAAACCATAACGCCTTATTTGACACTGCTCTGCACCGAATTTTCTTAATTTGGTTATCGAACTAAACACTGGTAACTCTTACACATTTCATTAAAAGAAATTTTCCACGAATAAAAAATTTATCATTTTCATAGTTATCGTACAAGCGCATATCGAAGTAGTGAAGTGATAATTTTCGCTGCTTACCCAAACTAAATAATATTCATTAAAACAACAATTTGGAGAGAGACATTTTTTATTTCACGAAAAACATTTTTGTATTAAAAAAATACTTGAACATTTGTAAATTTTTGCATGTCTTTATGCAGCTATATTATTTAAAAAATAAATTTTAACTTGAAATGTCATAGGTGTCATTCTGCAGCTTAGTTAGTGTATTTACTTGCACCGTAAACGATTTTATTCGAATCGTTTGAATCGTTTCTACTATTGTAAGTAGCGACAATTTTCAAATCACTATATTGGCATTCACTTGAACGAAAACTATGAAACTGAATAATATTTTATTGTTCGGAAATTACTATCAATGCCGTGTGTAAGAGTTAGACAATGTTTGGTACAACTATTCAACTACGAATATTTCGATGCAGAGCGCCCATCCGCTGTCGCATCACGGTACTAAATTAGTACTAAATTTTTCGATATGCGAATAATATTCAATAGGGACATATACAAAAACCAACCATATATCGCACAGATTAAATTTACTATTGTTTGCTCTTGGACGATCTGCGCAAAGAGTTCTCTATTTAATTCTTACAGATAAAGTTATGCGGCGATTTGTCTTCAAAGGCCAGAATTTACAATATAAATGCATAATGATTACGATATTGCACGTGCAAATACTATCTGAAAAGTTCATGAATAAATTTATTTTTAAAGCATGACGCAACGAACGTACTACAGTAACACGCATATTCACCGTAAGTTTGTATGCAAACATGGGTTATTAAGAATCGTTAAAAACTAATTTTGTATGGAGGAACAAATTTGCTAATAGGGTGCAGTGAATAAATTAATGCTGAAATGGTTTAGTGAAATTTTCATGAATTTGGTTGTCATACAAGAACAAAACTAGAGTATTCTTGGGAAATATTTTGGGTATTTTCATTCATAAATATACTGAGAGTGTGACACGAACATCCAGTTAAATGTCTCGTATTGAAGTCAATGCTATAAAATTACGGTGCCAGAACCCCGTCAAACTAGCAACATGTTTCTTAATACATTTTAGGGGAACAGTTTCTGGGTAAAATACCACGTTTGAAGGAATGTCCTGTTCAGGCTGTTAAGAAAAGGTAACAAATCAACGGTAACTAATGAGGAATGTAACTGATCGATAACAGCTGACATCAGTGATCTAATAAAACACGAGAAAGACTACTCAGAAAACCATTTTAAAATGTCTCTTAAAAATGACAACCAGAGTATCTAAAATGTGGCAAAGCACTGTCGATTGCATGAACCAATAAAATACATGTGGGCTTCTTTAAAAAGTAACACAGATGGTGATTTCGCGAAACCAAGTAAGACCGAAATCAGGATGGCCGGATTCGAGGATCGAAACCGAGTCCTCCCGAATGCGAGTTCAACGTGTTACCGTTACGACACCTCGCACGATACTTAACAGTTAAAATAGGCAGGTTTTATATCAGTTAATTTTAGACGTGAAGTTCAAAGAATTTTCATGGGAGAAGAAACGTGATGCTTATTTCGAGAATTCACAACAAAAAACTTTCTATGAACAACTCGTATTTAAAAATTAGTTTTATGCACAGATTGGATAAAAAATTTCTAACGTTAGACTGGGTGTAAAATTTGTGTTCGTCCGTTAGAGTCGTAAAATTGTAATAGTCGCAGAAAACTGTCACATCTGATGGGGATAGTCTTATAATAATTTTGAACAAAGATGGGGGGCATGTTTGTCTCGTTGGAGATGTTGCGACCTAGCTAAGAACCCCAAACATAAAAGAGTGCCTATCACATCCGCCTAAGACTCGGAAGGTCTCCTGTTCGACCAGGACTGAAACACCTTAAATATTTTATTCCGTAAAATTCTTTAGAGAGGTATTAGGCATTTTGTATTATTTTACACAACGCATGATACAGGTTGGGTGTCATAGCGTTTGGTAAAGCTACAGAGTAAAACAAGAACGTTAATTAATAAAGCCGTGTCCTAGTAAAGCTTTTCATGTACATGATTGACATACAACATATACATAATATATATATATATATGTGTGTGTGTAAACAAAATATGGAGATACAAGGTCCACTAGCATGGAGTATAGTCACCCACGCCATCCCTGCTGGCCACCTGCTGACGTCATACGAATGCCCAGAAATCGTCGAGCCCACAAACTCTCAAAAGTGAGAGCATCTAAACTGCAAAACGCGCGAAAATCAAATTTTTCGTTAAACTTGACCCCAAACGTAATACATGGCAGAGCAGCTTCCAACACAATATTAAGTATACATGTAACACTCTTGACTTAATTCACACAAACTGACGAATAGTAACCCTTTCTAATATGAACCCAAAATTCTTTTGTATGGTAGCTCGTTGTTATCACTGCACAAAACATGCGTTTGGGCATTGCTTAGTGTAACATTGTTACCTAGCTAATTACTATGTAACACCTTAGTTCCTGCCGCTATGAAAATAATACGAAAATACACGAGGATCAATTTAATGAAATGCATAAAGAAATCATTAGCACAACATAGAAACTCAAGGTTCGAAACCTAGAATTCCCTTTATAGGTAATTGTAACAAATTATTTTATGTGCAACAGTATTCTTACTGGCTTGTGGCTCTGCTCCAACGACAACGCTTTTGGTATCCTCTGGAGTGTCGCCTTGAGCAACTGCGTAGAAGTCTTTCCACTCCTCATCTGTGTGTCGAGGCTTCCGTACCAGGTTCTGAAGAATTTAAATATAGTAGTTACTTACCTATCTTACCTGAGTTTTAGAACAAACTAGCCCAATAATAAACAAATATGTTCATTAACTGCCGATCGCCGTGCGCTCTGATCATGCATAATAGATCTTTTTTTTTTATCTGCATGTACATGTAAATTAATCTCTCCATCGCCTAGTAAGAAAGTTTAACTAACAAATATATAATATAAACAGACGTTGTAAACACAATCTACGACATTATATGTTTATTACTATAACTGTGGTTAACGAACTTCACGTCCGTATGTCTAGATGGCAACTAGTTCAACAGCTCACTCAACTAGTGTGGAATAAGGGGTCAGCAAACTATCTTGGGGACTTACATCAAAGAACTAAATTGAAGGATGTGAAGCCTAGTAATATAATCGGGTCTGTGGTTCTATCAAGGATGACAGAGTACCTCCTCTCACATGGAAAAAGGGAATCATCACCGACGTACATCCAAAGAAGGAATGACCAATTTGAGTCGTTACAGTGAAAACTGAAAAAGGGGTCATGGAGAGATCAGTAAACAAGCTTTGCTTACTACCAATGTCTGATTAAATAGTGGGTTATGACACTGTTGTGGCATAATGCCTTGTTCATGTGATTCAAACTTTTTTTATTTATATAATCTTATTCAAATGTCAATTTACAAAATATACAACTAATAATTTATTACTAAAGAATATTTTGGTTGGGCAAACACAAGAATTGGGGCTGTTTTGATTAGTGTATAATGTTTTCATTTATTAATGTCAACATTCTAAGTGGGCAGAATGTTGGTACATCTGTACATATCGGTGTTAATTTCATATTATCTGAGCCCAAAGTGTATGTTTTTTTTTTTTATTATTCTTTGGAAAGAAAGTTAGTGTTGTTTATATATTATTGATGAAATATAGTCCCCCGCAGCGCTATTTTATGTAATTGTTTATATTTACAGTTATCAGTAATGAACAATGGGTATGAACCAAACTATTCTCACTGTCAAATCCTCAACCTATTTAACATATTCCTTCCACTGCTCCACCTGAAGGAACCCTTGTTGGTACCCTGCCTTCCACCATCCCCTAAGTATTGAAAATGGAGGCGGCTACATTTGTTAATAGTTTCGTTACGAGTTTTGGACGTGTAACTTATTTAGTTGAGCCATGTTTTGTTTAGCTTTAGCTTTGTAGAGGTTATCCCCATCTGCCGGCAATGGTCTGGTTTCAGGGTGGAGTGTGTATCAATTGGCACTAAATTTTAGTTTGTTTATCCTAGTTTACTATACTGGTAGTTATCTAAGGTATTTTATTTTGGCAAAGTCTCTTTTCTCGTTTCAATTATTCATAGAGTTTTTATATTTCTTAATGTTTGATATCAGTAAATAAAATATAATATTGTAGATTTTCCCAATTTTGTTTTATTTTTAAAATGTCTTGTTATAAATGACTGCTTTGCCTGCATTATAAGGTAGGACACACTATCAATTTTGAGTTATTCGTGTTTCTTCTGCGCCACACTAAGTGAAAGCTGTGTACACATTTGTTAATTTTACAAGAACCACGGCCATGTTCATTGGTTATGTCAAAACACCTTTTGTGTTATTTATTTCATCAACTCTTAATAAGATATCGTTAAAATAAAAATTCTAGTTATATTGTTTTATTATTTTTATAAACGCATAACTTTCACTATTACTTATTAAAAATAAAATTAAAACGTGTTAATTTTATAACTGCAAACGAGTTCGACTGTTGTCGATGCTATGGATCTGAGCACACTTGCGAAATGCTGAGATGACCTTCTTCCCTTTCTTCTCTACAAAATGTAACGACCTTGACGTATTTTTCATACTCTTCTTGCTTTTTCGTGAAAATGAGAAAACTTAGTTGAATCCGCCTTTGGGTGAGTTTTATTGCGTTCTTATCATTCAGTGTTCTACTTGCATTACATGTTTCTCTACTTTAACGCTATTTTTTATCGTTTGTACAGCGGTCCACGCTACCGGGGTTGATATGGACATGCTGTAACCTTGATGTGGTGAGCTGGTAAGTTATATGCTGCGACTTGATGGCCTAGTTTTCTCCTCAGCCTTACCTCCTCTTATGTTATCATGACAAACCATTTCTTAGACGTATGTTACATAATGCATGTCCATGCGCACATTAGTTATTTTAGTTTTAAATCACTGACTTAGTTTATTTTAAATTTAAAAGTTTTTTGGAATTTTGACTTATTTGCACAGTTTTTGAAAACATATTGTTTTGCAGTTATGTTGGTAACATTACAATTTACGCAAAGTGAATTCAAACCAAACGTTGTTTTTTTAGTGAATTATTTCAGTAATATATGTATGTTAAGCAATAAAACACATCATGTATTGACTTAAATCTCATTTAATAATTTTGATAATTTTGATAATTTTACAAAGCAGGTGTTATTCTGGATTATCAAGACATAGCTATACTAGCTTAGGAGCGAATAGCAATGCCAGTGTTGGAAGAAATCCAGCCGAGATATCTGCTGGTACGGGCATACACAGCTGGAAAGTTGGGCAGGCAGTCCTCAACACCGAAGGACACAGCGCCAACCAAGGTGAAGACTCCGTCTGCCTCTTGGACAACCAAAGGACCGCCACTATCACCCTGCAAAGCATAGTGTCGTCAAGAAATAGAAAATCAGATTTATTTTAGTTGTATCCTTTTAATTCATTGCATCATTCAATTTGCAATTATTAAAATAGGATTAGATAATCGAACTAAAATTATTTCTTCAAAACATAACGTTAGTATTAAAATTACTTAAGTACGATATTAATTAAAATTAATTTTGATGACATTTACGTGTACTTGTACGCATTATTATATCGTGGCATTACATAATTCGGAAAGCCAGTTAATGTAATGTATATAATACAAAATTGAAATCCTTTTTACAAATACAGTTCGCGTTTTATCAATAAAATTTATAAAACTCTGGCTTTTTGTGGATATTCGCTTGAAATTGCATGTGTCTATTAAAATAGTCTTCGTTGTGCTTACACTTCCAATGTTAGACTCGTTCAAAGATCGCATAAATAAATTTATTTTTTAAAATGTCTTGAAAATGATAGTCGGGCATGCTTAATTATTTCAAACAATGACTCACTCTTCGAAGTAGCTATTCGCATGCATTTCAGTTACGCTTTTTTATAAATTAAATATAATATAATATGTTCTAAAGAACTCACTCACATTGCAAGGGCTTCTTCCATTGGCTCCAATGGTGCAAATATTGGTTGCTTGAACACCATCGCCCCAGGTTCTAGCACATACGGCGTTTGTGAGGATATTCACGTTTATGAACAAAAGGTTGGCTGAAGATAGTAAATTAGCTGAAAACAAGTACAAATACCACAATTTAGTTTTATATTTAATGCACGCATGTATTTACTAAACGAGTCCAAAAAGTAATTATTAGATAGTAATATAAGAAAGAATTGTATGGCACTGACCACAGGTACCTAGAGAATATAACAGTTGTGCCTTAATAAATACTACGAAAGCTATGTTCTTATAGTATATTTGGAGATTTTCCTGTTTATGGTTCATAGACCAATGTTCGCTAAAACTTATATCGCGTACAATAAAACTTACATATACTAATACTATCTAATCTTTTCAAAAATATTATTTTTGTTGTTCAGCAAATTCCTTGAAGCATTGACATGTTATTTAAAGTTAGTTTTTCAAATAGAATACAATTGTGTTGATTTTCTACGCCCTTAGATAAATATTATTTACGCACTTTCTATCAATTAACTATGAAAATGCATATAAAGATATTATATGTGAATTTTAGATGATCACGACAACGAAGTATTCGTTTACTATCCCCACATGTAGTTTCTGATATTCCCAAGGAAAGAACAATTCTACACGAGTCTTCTTCGAACTATACATAGTGTCGGCTTTATGAGAAGTACATGTATTATAATTTATTCGTTCAAAGAACTAGTTTTTTTAGAACGTAAGAAAACGTTTTAACTAAACCCAAATAGGTTTTCCGATGTATAGTATCAAATCATATACTTTTCTACGTCTCTTATTTTCTTTTACACAGCCGTCGATATTCCTGTAAGACAGATAGTTTGAATGATGGAAGTCACGTTAATATTCGTGTTTACAATACAAATTATTAGTCTTAATTTTTCTAAATAAAGTTCTCTACAATGACTATTGGTTTTTATTGCATTGTCATTATGTTAACCTACCACTGTTGATTCGTCCAAATCCACTGACAATGGCAGCTGCTCCAGCAAAGGTTGTGCTGGCCTGGGAATTGCGTGGCAGTCTGATGGGGTTGATGAAATCTGCAATTATAATCAGTTGTTTTACTTTCCGGAAAGTTTTTTTTACGGTAACAAAAACTACTAAATAAAGTATTCTTGTTTAGTATCAATCTAATTGTAATATCAACAGCTATAACTGTACATAGCCGGTCATTAAAACACAAAATAAAGAATTAAAATAACAATATGTTTCAATTGAAGTTGACGGTATTGTGAGACTACTTAAGAACTGTCACACTGCTATAAAGGTCCTTTAACTTAAGACTGCTACCTGTAAACATATTTTGCACGTTTGTATCCACAACGTGCGCACACCATGCCAATTAATGTGGTTATCACACCAACCAGAGGCCTATTCTGCCAACAGACTTTGCAGCTTTTCACTATTCACGTTGCACTTTGCATAAAACTGAATAGTGCAAAGTAAATGTGATCCACCAAAATTTACAACCGCTTTGTATTCTTCCAGCCAGTCTGCAAAGTACCTGCAGTATTTTATATTCATTGTTGACATTATTCATTTCAAGTTTATAGGTTACGAAGTGTATGATGAGTAAAAAACAAGAAATTGTGCTTAAAACTTAGCAAAATATAACTTATAAAAACGATGTATAGTTTAGAAGTTTTTCATGTACATACAGAAACAAAATGAGGGGGATTGGACGGAAATTCATGCACTGAAGCCACGCCAAGCATTTGTCCACCATTGCCCAACCAATGTACACATAAAAGTGTCTCCTGCTTGGGCGATAAACATTTACTGCTATTTGTAATGTTCTGAAGACCTGACCCAATCGCATTTAAAATTAATTCAACTTATTTTGCACTTAACTGAAAACATTCTTTAAACTGAACGCCATTGTCAATCACAAAATTGATTCGTGATATATAATTCTTCCTTGATGGTCTTCTGTCTTCTTCATCAGATTCGTCACTATAATGCAGCAACGCGTCTAATAATTTTTCTTGCTTACAATTTGTAGGTTATGTGATTCTGTTACGCCTATTATATCGTCATTTTTCTTGCTCACATTACTTGAAATAGTTTCTAACGTGCCAAGTTTATACGTAATAACTTTTAACCCCATCAAATTAATTATTAATTAACAACGTAAATAGTTTAACTGCAAATGGAAAATTATCTTTGCACAATGTCTGAAAACATTGCAAATATTCATAAATACTTTCTGCAAAGCCTTTGCACTTTTCATGTTTTGCTTTGCAAATAACAATTTCCGTGGAATAGAAATACAAATGAAAAGTGCAAAGTGCAAATCGAAAAGTTGCAAAGTTTGTTGGTGGAAAAGGCCCTAGGTCTCCCTTTGAAACAAGAGGATTTGATATCGGGACTACGTAATTTTGCTTATTTTCCACAATAACAATTGTGTTTTTAATTCGTTCAATACAAACTAGTTTGCTCCAGAGTTTCGAAATAGATTGCTTTTGTCAGTTATTGTTACATATTATATGTGTGTGTGTATTGATGACGAATATTATCTACATATAAGTTCTTCTAAAAGAGCAATTGTTTCATGCAAGAATGATGAAGAGCGTTAAAACTTACTGGTTAAAGTGACTGGGGAAGACAGCCTCAATAAGGCAATGTCGTTGGAGATGGTATCATCGTCGTATCCGGCATGCATCAGCGCTTGCCTAGCATTCTGGGTAACTGTTCCTGACTGAGCTACAGTTCTACTGGTGGAGCCCAGCGTGACTTGTGCGCTGCTCACTCTGCAGGCAGAAATAACAAACATGAACAACACCTCCAAATCGTTATTATTGTAGTTTTATGCTAATTTAATTTTTTGAACAGTAAACTTATAATACAAGCTCTGAAACTAGGACATGTTACTCGTGTTTGTGTGTTTGTAAAGCAATCAAAATCAGAGAATCTGACAGTGAACTACGTTTTGTATAATATGCAGTTTACCAACGTATATTACTATAATATGTCAACTGCTTAAGTATTTAAATTTGCGCTCATATGTTTATATACCAATATACGTATAAGATCTCTGTGCCATTAAACGTCTTACTTAATCATCGGGATTATGTTTCATTGCTGCTTTGTTTTATTTGCATCTTTTATCCATTAAAGAAGGTAAACCATTTAGTTTGTTAAATATTTGTTAACATCTTGTAGCGAATCCTTGGATTGAGGATTGTTAAAATCGTTTCATTCTGTGGATGTGCTATATTTCTCCTGAGGTGGAAAGATACTAAACGTAATTCATATCGATACCTAAATCGTTGGTTTCATAGTAAGAAAATTTATTTATTATTTTTAAAAAATACTAAAATGACGCATAAACTCTGACCCAAGACAAGTGAGGATCTATCAACCGTAAAATAGAAGGTAAAAAATTTACCTGATGGATTCATATGTGTAAATCATCACTGCGAAATGTACATTAAAAATAAAACTGCATATGCATATATATATATATATATATATATATATATATATAAACACAAATGGCATGGGAAACACGTACATATATTTCTCATACATCTTCAGTGCTCTAAACCAAGGAAATCTTACGTGTTAATCTGGCTCCGAAGCCATTCACGTATATTATTAAGTATAGGTTTATTAATACATGCCTTACTATTACAGTAGCTTCTGACTGCAAGTTAATATAATGAAACTTTATTATTATTACAGGATGAATATTGCGTAACTAAAACACCAAAGGTGTTGCGATGTACGTTGCAACTTTGGCTTACTGTGCGTTCATAAAAAAGTATAGTTAAAATGCTGTCCCACAGAAGAAGATTGACTTCAAATCTGCTTGCGTTACTGGAATGGTCCGTTACGTTAAGATTTTAAAACTCATTCATATTACTTAAAAAATTTTAAAATGAATGAGAGTGAGAAATCCGGTTGGCAATAATAATGTCATAGTTACATCAGTAATGTTGCATTTACTCAATATGTATTCAAAGTTAATGTTCTTGAATACGAAAGCAAATATATTTCCTTGAAGAAAATTTGAAACAAGCTATAGGGTTTTAAGCAATAGAGTTATAAGCAAACTCAAAATATCGTATAGCTTCCCATAACTTTATGCGCAAAAACTGTTCTTCAATATGTAGTTCTCTTTAAACTGTAATATGAAAGGCAAGTATAAGGTCTTCGAGTATGAAAGTGAATGACTTAAGCTAAAATGTTTACCCGTCAACGCAGTGGGCGGCAGAGAGGATCCACTCCCTGGAGATGAGCCACCGCACAAAAATGATCTATCGAGTATCAGCAGCGCCTGCCAGGGGATCTGTCCTTGAGAGACTGCAGTACCACCGATGATACGCTCTGCTGGCTTCACAAACACCTTACCAGCATCCTCTGTACACAGACAGTGACACATGCACTGCAATACTGCGGCAACGACACTATCATAGAAACAACTGTTCACTCAAGGTTTAAGGGCGCCGTTTACCAGAATCGTGAAGAGGCACGCAGACTTTTAACAATCCTGATTTTATTCGAGAACCATTCAACATGTTGTCACGCGGTTAGGCTACGAAAAGCATTTAAGGATCTTAGTACAGGTCTATAATTTTGCCATTAACTGTTATCGTTTCTAAGAAGTATTTTTTTTTTAGTGTGAAAGTGACCGAATCGGGACTTTTGACGCAGATTTTTATGTAAGAGTAATCATTTTCACGATATTCTGAATATTATAGACCTGTAGAGCGACTCTTTCCCTTTCGTCGTGTAAGATAAAATGATAGTGTTGTCGCTGAAAGTCCCATAGTAAAAACGGTTCAGCCGGAACCTTGCACGCTAGTTCAGCGCTTGGCTCGTTGAGGCGACGCGGCATTTTATGCGCGCTTCAAGGTCGACCTTACTGCTCCGTCGCTTTTGAGCCTCTCACGCGCGGGTAGACGGCGCCCTTAAGTTACACTATAGTTGTGTAAGCGAAATGATTCATCACTAAAGTAGTACGATTTCAGTTACAAAAGGACTCGTAAATAATAAATAAAATCTAAAGAAATTTGTTTACAATATGACTTACTTTATCAAACAAGATTTTTCACATAAATCATAATAGTATTTCTTAACGTTTTATAATACTTTTTAGAGTTGAATGACAAAATCGCTGACCAATATTTGGTATTTTGATACGAGTGCGCTTTTTTTCCTAACACAGTGAACTAACTGCAGGACCACTAACTGAATAATGCGCACGACCGTAGAATCTTACCAGGTTGTGGCTCAGTTCCAGGGACGAGACCCGTGGTATCTTCTGGAGAGTTGTCTTCAGCAGCGGCGTAGATGGCATCCCACTCCTCAGCCGTGTGACTAGGATTTGGAGTCTTATACTTGTGGAGAAACGGTAGGCCTGACAAGTTGCTTACTGACTTGGCCTGCACAGAAAGACGAACGAGTTCAAATATTACTACTATGGTATACATGTAATTGACCTTATCGATCCAAAGTGTTTCTACGTCATATGATACACAAGTTACTTTTGCCGTATCACTGAAAATATTTTTACCGAATTCACTGTCCTACAGAGAAAATGTTATAACTATGTTAACTAAATTGAATATACAATTTATTTTTTCGTCAAAATATTATACATGACTTTCTACAGGTCAATCATATATACTACTAAAATTTTGTTTCGCTCAAAGATAAAATTTTTCGTTAGATTACCACATTGACTGATGTAAACGAAATTATTCAATCATTTTAAAATTTTAAACTTTATTTTTTTATTTAATTAAAGGCATTTCCTGATTGTAACACAGTGATTACGATTGTAGTTTTCATGCAACCTAATATCTACTGCGCAGATAATTTACACAGTTTTGTCACTGACGTATCTTTGTTTGTACTATACTATTTGGTAGAAATAAAACACCCGTTACTTAGATTTTTTTAACCAAAGTACAAGTTTTGCAACGAAAGTTATCAAAAACTGATAAAAATGTATCTGTGCTATCAAACTCTGCATTATTTTGCTAACTGACTACAAACATTTTGGCATTGCGTGACTGCACAAATATCAACATTTTTTCAAGGCATTATGTTATAAATTGTTTGAGTTCCTTGCACGAAATTTAAAAAAAAATAAATGTCAAGTATGGCATTATATAAAACTATTCCGAAATTAATAAATATTTATTTTAGATATGAGATATTAGTTTTAAAATTACTTTATTTTCTTTTTGTAATCTTGCTGTTTTAGTAATTGTGCTAAAACTTTCAATTATTTACGAGAAGAATATAATCATATTTTCTAATATCACTTTCCGTTAACACTATAGTTAGGCAAACCAGAAAACATTCTCTGTGGTATCTTTGGAAGTATTCAAGTGGATGCCCTATTCTTTTTTCATATATTTTTACTTAAATTATTTGTAAAATAGAACAGTTTCTGCAGCACACTATTTGGAAGAATAATATCTACGATAATGTGTAACTTAATTAACATACCAATGACATTCAAACTAAATACCTACACTTTCCGATGATTGTATATATGTATGAAACAAAATTTAATGCACAAAGGCTGCCTTGACTAATAAATTTTGACCGCGCTAAAATAAAAATAAACATTATTAAGTTTCTATGAATACATTTACTACTAAGCGAAGTAATATAAATTCCAGACTTCCGTTAACAATAATGAATTACTCTATATTTTGTATTACAAACAGAAATTTTGAGATCCTCAGTAAGGCTTCAGCTAAGGTCCAATAATAATTTCTTATTTTCGCTGAACGTGTAATGTTCGTTACGATAACTCATATAAGGTTTTTAATTAAATAGAGTGAATTTTAAAACAGTACGATACATAACTTGGCTCTAACATAGGGTATGATGGTTGATTTAATTACCTGAGCTACAGCTACAAATACTGACAACGCCACAATAACCTTCATGATGTCCAAGAAACAAGGTACAGTGTATGAGCAGCGAAAGTAATTGGCTCATCTTTTATAGGTCTTACACCCTCCAAGGGGAACTCCCTTATTCTAGATAACCACAGTAATCATTTAAAATGTTTGGAGTTGACAGGCTTTTATCGCTGCTTGAAGTTTTGCAAATTCGTCGTTTCGCAATCACTGTAGCGTTACTATCATTATAATGCCACATTAAATACCATACAATTCTGTTGAAAGACTGAATAAAATATATTACTTTACAAGTTTTCTAGGCACATTATTAAATACATGCATCAGTATTCATGGCATTGTTAAAAACTGTACACATTCATAATTTTAATAATATGTTTTCAATGAAACTGTAATATATGTAACTGTGATGCATATGTTGCAGTTCTTAATGTTTATTTAAATAGTTTTTTTTTCTCAGTATTTTTTTTTTTGCTTTGATTATCTACTATATTTACTCTATGTACTGTAATTTGATTTGTAAACAATTTAATCGATTGTGGTCTTAGGTTGTAATATGTGACATTTCATAGAGCAATGGAGGAGTCTAGGTAGTGTTTTATGTGTATTATATCTGGGCATTAAGGTTTTTATCTAAGGAGGTAAAGAGTTTTTCTGGTTCGTGTGGTGACGTGACAAGGGAGTTCTCTTGGGAGGGCCGTTGAAGAGTTCCGGGAACGGGGACATCTGGACCTGCAAGATGCTGTTGCCCTCAGTCAGACCGGAGAGCTGGGGCCTACCGACTACCCACGAGTTTTGGTGATGTAGAACCTTCACGTTGCTGTAGTAGGGCCAGCCAGCACCGCCATTCATTGTTTCGAGGCTTGTTGTTTTTTTTTTTTTTTTT